>PVJO010025558.1:0-22531 GCA_004026905.1 Hystrix cristata
AGTTGCCTGAGAGAAATGTTGAACAAATTCTCTCGGTGAAGCATTTCTTAGGAGTCTGGCTCAACACACAGCACCCAATGCTGTGGTTTGTTGTGTTACTTGCTTGGCAGTAGAAGCTCTGTATAATAGTAAATTGAGACTGCTGATTTCTTGGTACTTCAGAGTGTCTTTTCCTTCCAGCCCAGCTCCAACTCCCTGTCCCATGTGCTTGCTAGCTGGGCTCTAACACACTTCTGAATGAGTATATCCTTATACTTTTAAATTTTCTAATGAATGACAAATCTTAATGGTGTAAATGTCAGTAATCCATCATGAGGAATTTTATTAAAGCAGGAAGGAATTTTTAATAAGTTGAAAAAAATTAACCATTTTGTTATGGTGGCTGTTATTGAAGTTTTCTGTAAGCCATGGGTGTGACCTTTAAAGAGTTAGTGGTTTGAGTATTTATACACTTCAAGGATACAAATCATTGTACTGTCCACTGAGGTATGACACTTGGCCATTGACCATGCTGTGATTATGGCTGTGCAATTTTTTATTTAACAGTGTCTGTAGGATACAATTTTCCAATCAATTCATATAGATCTATCTCATTCTTTTTAACTCTTAGATAATTTTCATGGATCTGTCATTTAATTAATCATTCAGCAGTTGATATTATTCAGGTATGTTCGTTCTCTCTACTTCTCCGCCTCTCCATCTTCCTGCTTCAGGATTGAACACAGTGTGTTTGCACTGAGGTATATCCCCAGCCCTTTTTAAATTTTGAGACAGGGTTTTGCTAAGTCACTAAGTTATCCATATCGGGCTCAAACTTGCAATCCTGACTCAGCCTCTCAAAGTCCTGGGATTACAAGCATGCACTGCCATCATGCCAGATTTCAGGTTATTTCCCATTTTCCGCACTACAAATAATACTGTAACAAGCACCTATGTATACATAGAGTTCTTTTGGTACTTGCATAAATATTTTTGTAAGATAGGTTTTTTTAAAGGTTGAATTACCATATCATTTGATACTGACAAATTACTCTCTCGAAGCTTATAACAATTATATTCCAATGATAATAATTTCTGTGGAACATATTACTAGGAGTGGGTAGATAGATAGATGATGGATAGATAGATTTGGTGGTATTCTCAGTGCGGATGTCAATTTCTGTTCCCACCAGCAATGTATGAGAGTCCCATTTGCTCTATAACTTTCCCAAGACGTCATATTGTCACCTACTAAAATTCTTTGCCTTTAGGGTGGGTGTGGTGTGGTTTCTCACTTTTAATCTATATTTTCCTGTCCATTAAAGTGATTAACTATCTTTCTTGATTTTTTTTTTTTTGGTGATTGGATACTCTTTCTTGTGACGTTTCTATTTAAATCTTTTGTCCGTTTTAAAAACAAATTGGGTTGTTTTATTCATATTGACTTGTGGGATACAAATCTGGTTGGGGTTATGCATGTTTTATATAGATTCCCTACTCTTCTGGTTACTTTTTCATGGAATTTATACATAAATTGAAGCTTTTAATTTTAACGTAGTCCAATTTATCTGTTTCTTCCTTTGCAGTTAGGACTTTCATTCTCTGTTTAAGAAATCTTTGCTTACCCTCGAGGTGGTGGTGTTTTCTATGCTATCTTCAGGGTATTTTATTCTTTTCCCTTTCACATTGAGATCTTCGGTCCAGTCAGAGTTAAGTTTAGTGAGTGGTATAAGCTAGGAATAAACATAGATTTTATTCCCCATAAATATCCAGTTGAACCAACATCATTTATTGAACAGAATATTTTCCACCCACTGTTTTATAGCATCATTTAAAAAAGATGAATCAAGTGACTTTATGTTTGTTAACTCTCTAATCCATTCCTTTGGTCTATTTATCCATCTTTGTGAATCTATCACACTTTCTTAATTACTGAGCTGTAAAATGTCTTGATATATTGTTGATCTTGTTGATATCATGATCTTGTTGACATATGCTGTTCAATTCTGTTCTTCAAAATTGATCAGCTTTCCTTTGAATTTGTTTTAGAAGCAGACTTTCAATTTCTGGCACTAAAATCCTGCCGGAATTTTGACTGTAATTCGTGATTACACTGAACACATAGACCAATTTAAAGAGAACTGACATCCAAACAAACAGTCTTTGGCTCATAATTTGTATATGTGTCCTTTAAAGAATTTTAGCAATATTTTTCATTTCAAATGTTTGAGTATTACACTTTTTTGATAAGTTTATCCCTAATTGTTTCAAAATTTTTGTTTTATTTTAAATGGCATTATTTTATGATTTATAATTTGAAGTGATTCAATGCTAGTACATGGAAATATAATTGATTTTCATATTTTGAACTTTTATCTTGCAAGATTGCTAAGCACTTATTAGTTCTAATTGCTTTTCTACAGATTCCCTAAATATTTTCTGCATAGACAATCATGTTGTCTGTGAATATAATCAGTTTTACTCCTTCCTTTATAATTTGGGTGATTTGCATTTCTTTTTCTTACCTTATCACTTTGGCTAGATTCTCTAATATAGTTTTGAATAGAAGAAAGGGCATTCTTCTTCTGTTTATGACATTAGGAGAAAAACATTGAGTCTTCCACTGTTAAGTGTGATGTTACCTGTGTTTTGTAGATGTCCTGGATCCCAGGGGAGATTCTCTTCTACTTCTAATTTTCTGACTGTTCTTTTCTTTCCTTAATCAGGAATAGATGTTGGTTCATGTTAAATGATTTTACCATATCCATTCATTATGGTTTGTGTCTAGATATCCCTCCAAAGCCTCATGTGGTCACAGGTGGGGTTTTTTCAGAGGTGGCTGGATCTAGCGTGTGTGATGCTGGAATTAAGGGCGTGTGATCACTAAATCAATCCACTGATTGGTTTGGCACTGCCCTAACCCTGGCAGCCTGGATAAGATATAGGAGCAGAAAGAACCTACTAAGACCCCTTTTGCTTGCCTTGCTGCCTTGTGCATGTTGGCCATGCCACCCTGCCTTGTATCCAGCCGATTGTGGACCGAAACTTCTACAAACTGTAAACTAAATAAATTTTTCCTCCCCTAACTTTGGGTTTCAGGTATTTTGTCTCAGCAATGAGAGATAAATGACTAAGACACCATTGATATGATCTCACAGTTCTTTTTTTTTTATTTTTTTAATATGGTGGACATTGGTTTATTTTTATTGGTATTTTTATTAGGACCTTGTTAAATCTTTAACGAATAAGGAGGATTAGTATCTTCACAGGAATGGGTTCTCCAGTTATGAATCACTGTGATAATGTTTTGTAATTTCTGTAAGGTCTTTTATATTTCCTTCCTTCCTTCCTTCCTTCCTTCCTTCCTTCCTTCCTTCCTTCCTTTCTTTCTTTCTTTCTTTCTTTCTTTCTTTCTTTCTTTCTTTCTTTCTTTCTTTCTTTCTTTCTTTCTTTCTTTCTCTCCCCTTTAAAAGTAGGTTGCCTACATACTGTACATGTTTTGAAATATATGCAGGGAGCTGGCTGGATGTCAGGGAGATCCGCGGGCACCAGCAAAAGCCACAGTGACCGATTCTGCAGGGAACTATGCAATGAGCTGGGGCTCTGAATTCTATCAACCCAACTCCTTCACTGTGTGCTATCTAAACAAACTTCAACCCAACTCTTCACAGTGTGCTATTTCACCAAAGTTTACTATTACCATCACATCTGAGACTGGAGGAAGTGATGAAACTGTTCAGACTGCCCTCGAGTTTACATACATTGAAAAACACCCAACCAAAGCTCTGTTTTATGAAATAGTCTCCCAGGAAAATCTGGAAAATAATGATGTCTCAGGAACCTTAAAGTGATTAGCAGTGCAGGCTAAGAGAATCTTAGCATGATGATGATCTTTGTTGACAGCTGTATAAGAAAATAGAACATATTTAAAAACCAGAAGAGAAACAAAATGAAAAAGCAGTATAAGAAGCAGAAAAGCAATTGTTCCGTGGCACTTCTGTTACAGTTGAAAATTAATTAAGTTGGAAGGCCAAGTTCAATGCAGAACTCTTGGAAAGGGAAAGAAAACACATTAAAGAAGATGAACAAGCAGGAAAAAATAAATCAAGTGGGAACAGCTTTTAGAAATAAATCATACTTTCGACACATCTGACATCCTGTCGTTGGAGGATGCTTGCCGGAAACAGCATGGAAGTAGAGTTTCAGGAAATGACTGACTTGGAGCTGAAGGATGATGAGAGGGACTTAGCAGACTAATGGACTATCTCATCTCCAGGGAACTTTACTGCCACAGTATTTGTGGCTGTGCTGAGAAGTTTTGGTTTTCATTTCTTGCTTGCTATGAAAAAATTTAATTTTCAGAATATTCTATTTTGATGACTTTCACATTGAAGTTAATAAAACTGACCTTAACATCTCAAAAAAATAGTTTGTGTAATTTTGGCACTTCTTCCTTCAATGAAGTGTCCCTTTCCCTTACCTCTGGGATGACCCAGTGACTTGGATGTACCTGACAGGATGCTGCAGAAGCGATGCTGTGTGACATTAGTGGCAAGGTCAGAAAAGGTCAGATCTCCTCAGGAATATTTTCTTTTACATTTTAAACATTAAATTATCTTTTAGTAATTCAACCTCTACTACAGTGGAGGCATTAGTCTCTACAAATATGTTTAGAAGAATTTTAAAAGCTGTATTTTGTATTTAAGTCTACTGCTATGAGAATAATTATTTGGAAGTCTATGCAGAAGCATGGAGGTGTGTAAGTAAAATAAGCACACTAGAAAATAATATGTGCACTATGATTGTGACTATAAAGTCTTTATGCATGTGGGAGAGAGTATGCAAAATAAATTTATTCTGTTAGTGTAATGGGATATGGAATGATTTTAAATAATTTATTTTTTCTTTATTACAATTTTATTTTTATTTTTTATTTCTGTAAGTTTTATTATATCACATTCATCATATGGAATTTGTACCTGTTCATAATATATCTTGATTCTTCCTTTATTCCCAGTTCCCCTTCCCTCTCTTTAACCCCTCTTCCCCTCCTTATCTACAAATGCTTTGTTTCTATTTTTTCTTCTATTCTCTTTTTTCCTTTTCCTTTTCTTCTTTTCCAACATCTCCCCTCCCTTGTTCCCCTTCCAATTTGAACATTTTCTTCCCATTTCCCAATATTTGTTATACATTTCGGTCCTTATTTCTCACGCCAGAGAAAAATATGATATTTAAAAATGAGTGTCTGATTTATTTTACGTAAGAGTATGTTCTGAAGGTGCATCCATTTACCTATAAATGCCTCAAGTCTGCCCTTCTTTATGGCAGAGTAGTACTCCATTGTAAAAAATACCACATCTTCTTTATCCATTCTCCCATTGGTGGGCATTTGGATTGTTTCCAAAATGTAGCTATTACAAATTGTGCTGCTATAAACATGGGTGTGCATGTGTTGCTGTGATATGATGCTTTTTAATTCTTTTGGGAAGATATCAAGAAGGGAACTAGCTGGGTCAAATGGAACCTCTAGTCTTAGGGTTTTTTTTTTTTTTTTGGTTATTGTTGTTTTGCTTTGTTTTTGGTGCCAGGGATCAAACTCAGGGCATTGAGCTTGCTAGGTAAGCACTCTAGCCACTGAGCAAAATCCCCAGCCTATTCCTAATGTTCTGAGGAATCTCCACACTGATTTCCACAGTGGTTGCACACAACCTACACTCCCACCAACAGTGGAGGAGAGTTCCTTTTTCCCTGCAGCCCCGCCAGCATTTGCTATTGATTGATTTCTTGATAACTGTCATTCTTTCGGGAGTGAGATAGAATCTCAGTGTTGTTTTAATTTGCGTCTCTCACGACCACGATGTTGGACATTTTTTCATACATTTATTTGGTATTTCCACTTCTTCATCTGAGAAGTGTCTGTTCATTTCAGATACCCATTTCTGGATTGGGTCTTTAAATTTGGGGGGTCTTTTTTTGTGTTCTTTATACTTTCTAGATATTAGTTATTTGTCTGAGGAACAGCTGGCAAAACTTTTTTCCCACTCTGTGGGTTGTCTCTTCGCTCTGTTGGCTGTTTCTTTTGCTGTGCAAAAGCTCTTCAATAAGATCAGATCACAGTTGTTGATTCTTTGTATTATTTCCCATGCGATCAGGATTTTGTTCAAAAAGTTTTTGCCTACACCTATGTCTTCCAGAGTTTTATCTATTCTATCTTCCAATAGATTTAGTATTTCTGTTTTAATATTTAAATCTTTGATCCACTTTGATTTAAATTGAGTGCATGGTGAGGGATATGGGTCTAATTTTAATCTTTGGCATATGGAAAGCCAGTTTTTCCAGACCATTATTAAAGAGACTATCTTTCTTCCATTGAGGGTATTTAGCCCCTTTGTCAAAAATAAGGTGGCCAAATGCGCTTGGAGTTATTTCTGTATCTTTTAATCTGTTCCATTGATCCTCAGGGTTTTTTTGTTCTTGTTTGTTTGTTTGTTTGTTTTTCCAGTATCATGCTGTTTTTAACCACACTAGCTTTGTAGAATAATTTCAAGTCAGGAATTGTGATGTCCTCTGCTTTGTCTTTGTTGCCCAGAATTGCTTTTGCTATTCTAAGTCTCTTCTGGTTTCAAATGAAGTTTAGAATTGTTTTCTTAAATTCTGTGAGGTATGCTGTTGGTATTTTGATTGTGATTGCATTAAATCTATAAAATAATTTTGGAAATATGGCCATTTTCACTATATTGGTTTTTTTCTACCCAAGAACAAGGGATATTTTTCCATTTTCTGATATCCTCTTTGATTTTCTTTTTTAGAGTGCTATGGTTTTCAATGTAAAAGTCTTTTACTTCCTTTGTTAGATTGATTCCTAAGTATTTCATTTTTTCGATGCTATTGTGAAAGGTGTAGTTTCCTTAATTTCTCTTTTAGTGAATCTGCTATTTGTGTTACTGGAGTTCTATTGATTTTTGAGTGTTGACTTTGTATCTAGCTATGCTGCTGAATTTGAATTTTAGTCTAGAAGTCTCTGGCTGGAGTTTTTAGGGTCTTCTATATAGCATATTATGTCATCTGCAAAAAATGATAACTTAACTTCTTCCTTTCTTGTCCTTATTCCTTTTATTTCTTTCTCTTGTCTAATTGCCCTGGCTAATGTTTCCAGAACTATATTGAACAGAAGTGGTGATAGTGGGCACCCTTATCTCGTTCCTGATTTTAGAGTAGAAATATTCAGTTTTTGACCATTTAGTATGAGGGTTTGGCTGTTGTTTTGTCATAGATGGCTTTTATCCGATTGAGATAAGGAACATCTCTTCCAATTTTCTGTAGGGTTTTTACCACGAATGGGTGTTGGACTTTGCCCAATGTCTTTTCTGTATCATTGAAATGATCATGTGTTTTTGACCTTGGTCCTGTTAATATGATTTACTACATTTATCTGTTTGCATATGTTGAACCATCCCTGTGTCTTTGGGATTAATCCTACTTGGGCATAGTGTATAATCTTCTTGATTATTTGTTGCATTCTGTTTGCCAGTATCTTATTGAGGACTTTTGCATCTGTGTTCATTAGGGAGATTGGTCTATAATTCTCTTTCTCAGTTGGATCCTTCTCTGGCTTTGGTATCAGGGCAGTGCTTGCTTCCAGGAATGAATTTGGGAATATTGCTTCCCTTTCAATTTTATTAAAGAGTTTGAGGAGTAGTGACATTGGATCTTCTCTAAATTTCTTGTAGAATTCAGCAGTGAATCCACCAGGACCTGGTCCTTTCTTTGTTGTTAGGTTTTTGATTGTATCTTCAATGTCAATGGCTGATGTTGGGTTACCTAGAATTTTTATATCTTCTTGATTCAGCTTTGGTAATTCATATGTATCTAGGAATCTGTCCATTTCTTCTGTGTTTTCCATCTTATTTGAATACAGGCTCTTGAAGTGGGTATTGATGATCTTCTGAATTTATTCAGGTTCTGTTGTGATTTCAGCATTTTCATTCCTAATTACATGGATTTGAGTCTTTTCTTTCCTTTTTTTTTCATAAGTTGGCTAAAGGTTTGTCAATTTTATTTAATCTTTCAAAGAACACACTCTTTGACTCATTGATTCTTTGTATTGTTTTCTTAGTCTCAATTGCATTAATTTCTGCTCTGATCTTCAGAATTTCCTCTCTCTCATGAGCTTTGGACTTGACTTGTTCTTCTTTTCCTAGAAGTTTGCATAAATTAGTATATGTGTTGCTGAAGTGAGCACAAAGCTTGCATAAATTAAATGATTTTAATTTTTTCTTTTATTTATCTTAATTAATTTATTTTTATTATAACTTTTTGTAAAGCAAAAAAATCTAGTATTTAATTCCTCTTTGAGAGACTTGATAAGGCTAGTTGTGGTATGAAGAGGTGAGGGAGATGGGAGAGAAAATGGAAACAAACCTTGTAAAGAAAATATTTTTATTCTAATTGTACATATGAAAACATGAATTCCTAGGAAATGTCACTTACCTGTGTGAGATGTAGAGCCAAAGTTCAGCCCTTCAAGTCATGTCTGGCTTTGATATTATTGTTCCTTCTTCACTATGCTTCTTAGAAGCAGGCAGAGTATGTCACCAAGAACTATCAGGTTGATATGTCATATGTTCCTGGAGGACAGGTCACTGATTTAAATCTCAAAGTGTGCAAGATTTGTTACGGAATATAACAAATAATGGTAAATAAGGAGAATTCAGAGAAATATCATTCCCATAGCTGGTCATTTTAATTCTGAAATTATCAAATTACGTATTATGCTTAGGTAAGAATTTTCAGACTTCATTATGCTGCATCTTATTACTACTCACCTAGGGAAACAGTGAAATATTTTGCTCCTATCAAACTTAGTATGAAGATTTCTCAAAAAACTAAACACAGATGCACCATTTGATCCGACTGTATCACTTTTTGATATATTACTGAAAGAATTAAAGATAGCATATTATAGTGATATGCACATACCCATGCTTATAGCAGTGTAATTCAGAATAGCTACACTGTGGAAACAGCCTAGACGCCCATCAGCTGATGAATGAATGAAAATTATGAGATGCATTTATTTCAGCTATAAAGAAGAGCAGAATCACATCATTTGCAGGAAAATAGATGGAACTGGAGACTGTCATGTTAAGGGAAATAAGCCAGTCTCAGAGAGTTCAATATTGTGTGTTCTCTACTATGATCCATCTAAATAAGTAAATGAAAATAAAATAAAAAAGAGATGACAAGAAACTACAAAACAGACTTTTAAAGAAGGGAAAGGGAACCAGGGGAAGGGAGGAAAGGCAGAGGGGTGTAACAGGAATGAAAATAACTCAAAATATGTTATTTGCATGTACCATTATACCAAAACAAATCTCGTTATTATATATTACTAAAATGCACCGATAAAAATCATTATGTTGCATCTTATTACTACCATTCCATAGAAACAATGAGTTAGGTTTTTTGGTCATAATTTGCAAGTCATCAATGTATATACATTTCTAAGAATTAATAATACTTTCTTTTTGGGCTTTGGTATATGTCAAACACTGCTTAGTATTACTGCCTCATTTATACTTACAGCAAATATTTGGAGCGAGTCACATGTACCTTAGAGAGGTTAAGCAGTTTGCAAACATTTTCACAGTCCGAGCAGAGAGACTCAATGATAGATCTGTTTATCTCCCTGGAATGTGCTCTTAACTCCCATTGTTGTTGAGGCAAAGAATTTCTCGAGATGGGGCTCCTTGTGTAAGTCTTAGGGGTGGGGATATTAGTTCCAGATGTGGACAGTACCTGACTAGGCTCCAGGATGGCCTGATTCTGCATTCCAAAATGGTTGAAAATGGGATCATATTATACAAGTTGGATTTCAGATCTCCTTAGATAGAATTTATAATTGCTTTAGAGTGCAATTCTCACCGTCTCCCTGGCTGGCCAGGGTGTCTGCAGTGAGGTAGCATGCCTGTGTGTGCATCTGCTCAGCCATCTGCGGCGTAAAATCTTGTCAATCATTCTTCCCTCAGGGAGACCATGAGATTTTAGTTCTGGAAAATTACTGTCCTATAGAAGGGTAAAGCAAGATGCCACTGATAAAGCTATTTTAGTGTTGTCTCTTACTTTAGATGAACTCCCCGATATATGGATTGTAGACTTAGGATTTTAAGGTACATGAATAATCTCTTAGTCTATGCAAGTAATTCATTTTATGCTTGCTGGATTATGAGGTAATAAATTTTCCCACCTAGCACAGATCGTATTATCAAGTCTGACAGTTAAGGTGTCTCAGAAAAATGGAGCTGAATTGTCGTGGGATGTAACTAATTGTTCACATCGACTGTTTGGCCACTCTGTGAGTTCTGTGTGTTTGGTAGTTGTGAATGTGGCAGAAAGGGCTCTAATGACCTGCAATCCTGTGGTAATTCAGACGTTTCTTAGGAATGGTTTACTGAGGTGCTAAGTCTACTAATTAGTCATTTAGTTTTTTCAAAAAGCCTGGGAATTAGAGCTTTCAGCCCACACCACCTCTCCAGTCCCCAAGCCGAGACTCTCTGAGTACCTCTGCTTCCCTCATCCACCTGAGCCACACAGACTGGCCTTTCAGATCCAGGGAGCCCCCGATGCCGCCTTTGTACAGATGTTGGGAGAAGCGTCACAGGCGGATTTCTTGTGACTTCTAACGGTGACTCTCACAGCTGAAGGAACTGGGCAGAGCCAAGAGACCCAGGGTGATTTCTCACTGCAGATTTGTAGTTTGTGGCTCATTTGAATGTACTTTTATTATTTCCTGCTACCTTTGTTGACAGGATTTACAGACTGTGGTTATATAAATAGAAAGTACATTTGGTGACATGATATGACCTCAAAAGCTGGCCCCCTTCCCGGACTCAGTGAACGGGACTGTCATGTGCCCATGGTCTTGTGCCAGAAGCCACAGCTATCTGGGCACCTTCCCCTTTCCCTGGCTGTACCCAGTCTATCACTGAGTTCTGGAATAGCTCCTTCAAGGGCCTCCTTGTCACCTCTGGCTGTCTCCTCTAGTCATTCTGCACACTACAGCCAGGATGCTGTTCTCCGACACTATCTGTGCATTAATTAATCTCCCAAATGTTTGTAGTGCCTGCTGTGTATGAGGGATACGGTGAGGGAACAAAATAGGTACAATCCCTTCTTCATAAACATGCAAAGTAAATTGCGTAGGCTTCCTCCAGCCTTCCCCATGCTATTTCGTGTTGAAACACGTTGATAGATTTCTAGCTATTTTTATGTGAAAATGTTTCCCATGGCCTTCAGAAGCAGGTACCTGTGTCGCTTCTCCTTCCGTCACCGCTCACCACACTGTCACTAGCACCCCAGCCTTGTTCTGACCCGCCACCTCAGGGCCTCCAGAGTGCTTTCAGACTGTTGCCCCTCGTCATCTCTCAGATATCAACTCAACTGCCTCTTCTTCAGGGAGACCCTCCCAGAGCCAGCACATTAACTTCACCCTTGAATCCCACACTTCTGTGCTACTATGAATCTTTCTTGTTTGTGGCCATCATTGTTGTTAGGTAGTTCCTTTAGAAATGGCTCACCAGTTAAAAGTGTTCCAGGTCCTTCTTGCCTTCAACAAAGAATTGTGCGAGACAAGCCAAAACAGTGCCAAAAGTTTATTTGAAAGGTGCAGGGGAAGGTGTAAGGAAAAACTGGCTCTACAGAGCGAACTCGGGCAGAACAAAGAGAGGAGAGGATGAAAGTAAAAACAAAAGTACACCTGTGTCCCTGTGTCTGAGAGAGATGCCACCAGGAATCATGATGGCAGACTCTTTGTGCTGTCTGTGTCCTTATGTGCTGTCCGTATCTCGTGGGACCCCGAGAGAAGTTCCACATACGGGGTCCTGGGAATTATTTGACGCTGTCCTGGGATCTTGTAATTGACAGTTCTGGCTTCTTTTTCCAGCCAGCTTTGCCATGCCCTGAGTCCTGTACCGTCAGGTTGTTGGGGTTACTTGACTTATCTCCCACTGATCCTTTACCTGCATGGATTTTTTTCCTTACCACGTGTATCCCCGGAGGCTGGCATAATTCATGAGTGATGAGTGCCTCAAAAGGTATTTTTAAAATAAATGATTGTTTGGACAAATGGGCAGACTGGGTCTTTTGAGGTGGGCCTTTCACTCTGCACTGGCCGTGAGTTCTGACGATGCGGGGAGGACGGGCTTTTGCACTGAGCGCATCTAAAGAGCAAGTCCGTCTCCTCCGACAGTCAGCAAGTTACTCATCTCACAAGGGCTCGCTGTGGGCTCCAAGGTCGTAGGGTCATTCTAAGGTTAATAAAGACAGAACCACTCAGCGCAGGGCTGGCTGGCACGCGGCAAGCACCCAGTAAGTGACAGGGGGCATAACACAGCAGTAACTCATTTGCACTTAGCAGGGCCTCTGTCGGCACTGGGTCTTCCCTGCTGCGAGTGGCGTGTAAACGAGGAGTACTTTGGGAAGAAGGACTTCAGAAAATCCGTGTCATTCTCTTCAGATTTGGGGCCACTGGCTACCAGGACAGAGATCGTTGTTGTCTTCCAGTGTTCCTTCTTTCCTTCTGGTCTATTGTAGAGCCCTTAAAGACGCACACTGCTCATTGAGAAGTCTCCATTTGCCCTTGAAAAGTCTCTGTTTCTTAGATTTAGGTGTGTCCATTTGATCCAATTCTGGTCGATGAGATAATTTTTATGGCAGTTCTGGAAATGTTCCCCCAAAGCTACCACATACCTCTTTCCCTTCTAATTATTTTGCCTTCTCTTCTACCTTTTGGGTGGAATGCTGGGGTGATGGCTGCACCTGGAGCTGCATTTCAGACCACGAGGTGACTGTGGGAATACAGGCCAGTCAAGGCCGAGTGCTAAGGTAACGGCCTGGATTTCCAAGATCTTCTTGGTTAAAAATCTGCTCTTTGGAGACTCTGGATTATTTTGCTTACAACTTTGGCATTAGAGAGAAATAACTGTTTGGTTCAAGCCACAGTCACAAGAAGTTTTATTCACAGCCAAAGCTCTGTACTATCCAAGACAGGAAAGGAACCAGTCTCCACTTTCCTCTCCACTCTTTGTGGTACTGGAATATGCTTTTCTTGGAGACACAAGAGCACAGCTCCGATCAGTCCATCAGTCTTCGCCTCTACAGAGGTCAGAAGAGTCTGTCTAACTTCTCCACACCCAGGTCCAGGTCAGAGACCTGGTGAATTTTTTATTTGGCTTGTCAGATGCTTGTCCCTTCTGTTCTGCAGAGCAAGTGTGGTCTTGTGTGTCCAATTAACTTTCTCCCACTATTGAGCACCTTGCCCTCTCTACAGGGGAGGTTGTGCTTCTAGTGGATATTTCAATCTCCATATCTTCTTGGCTTCGGGAAGAATTCTATACTTGGCTGAGAGATTTACATAGGCATTTTATATAGTTTTGAGTTTCTATTAAGAAAGACAAGACCAGCTCTTTTATGACATTTCATGGATGGATATTTAGTCCTGATAAATCACAGGTCTTTCATCACCTCATCTGGAAAGGCACTTCCCTCCATTCTTGCCAGGTGTAGGAGAGTAAAGGGGTGCAGAGGCCATGTGGTTACAGCCGGGTCCCAAGGACAGACAGACACGTGGCTTTTCCTCCTCCCAGTCTGAGTGCTGGCCCTGCGTGACGTTGGCCGAATGTCCACAGAGAGGCCCACTGCTTTCTGCAGCTCAGTCACGGCCGCTTCACACCAGCCTGGAAGAAGCTGCAGTCACCTCGGCCTCGTGCGCACAGGTGACTCGCTCTCCCTTTCGTTCTTTGGGGGCTAGTCTTTTTCCTTTGATTCCTTTGCTTATTATTTACCTAGTGTTCAGGATTCTACTGTGACCGTACCAAATTTTAAAAATGTGTTCATTTGTCATTCAAGTGGATAGCATAGAGTCTTGCTCTCTGTCTCAGGGAGGGTTTGTCTCAGGGGTTTCTGGTGTCATTTCTGAAAACAACAAATCTGTTGCCGGAGAGAGGGAGGCTGTGTGATTCCTTCTGCACCTTGATACCCCAGACACAGCAGGGTTCAGAGAGGCTGGACTCCCGGGGCGTCTGGAAGACCAGGCTCGGGGAGCATGAGGTTAGATGACCCCGTGGAGTAGACCCACATGGGGCTCTGTGCCCAGGTCGCCATGTTCTTGAGAAGAGCAGAAGGAGCAGACCAGGGAACACGATAGAACCACATGGGTAGGTGCAGCATAATTTGCAAGTGAGTGCTGTGGGGAGAGGCCCAATGACAAGAGAGGCCTCACCAGTGTTGTTAAGACTGTCACAAAGCTAGAGAGTGTGTGTGGGGGAAGTTCCAAGAATGAGCCTGTTTGGATGAGCGCTTCTACTTCAAATTATGGTGGATGACCAAAAAAAAAAAAACAAAAACAAAAACAAAAACCAAAGTATGTGTGTGTTTTGCATGGCCACATTTATGTACTGGAGTGGAGAATAGTGGTTCTCAGTGTGCACACAGAACTGGCTTTGTGGCTTACTGGCTGAGTGACTTCGGATGGATTAATCAACAATAATAAAGTCATGTCTCAGACTGTATCATCTGTACAACGGGGCAGCAGTCACGTTTACTCCGTGCTTGTCGTGAGAATCAGAGTATTCAATCTCTACAGCGCCCGGTGCATAATAAGCACTCTGTGTATTAGTAGTTGTTAACATCAGCTATTTACAGAAGATGAACTTTTGTCTGTTGGCTATATTCTTGTTCACAGATTTTTCAATAACTCCAAGAGGAAATAATTTGGAAAAGAAAATTAAAGCTACGGTAGCAGGAAATAGTAATCACTGAAAAGCAATAAAAACCAAAGGTAACAATATTTGAGGTGGTTTATTTTTTTAAAACTTAAGCAATGATAGGAACTTCACATTTTTTTCAAAACACATTGTTTGCTACAGGAAGGAGTATCTATAGTAAATAATTGCTGTGGTGTATCATCTGCTTTGGTTTAATTCTCAACCAAGCACTGCCCCTGTCCGTCCTTCCATCCTTTGCAAACCAACTCAGGAACCAGCCCTTCAGGACCTCATTGCCAGGGACGCCCCTTCTGTCTGGTCTAGACAGAACCTGATACTCGTGTTTAGGTAGTGAGGAATAAGCACCAATAAATCCACATGGGTTGATTAGTCCTAAAACCTCTGAAGTAGTCGGGAGGACAGTTCAGTTGTGTTCTGCATTTTGGTTTGATTCTATTGAACCCAGGTGATGGCTTGTAAACACTTGTTTTCTGTTTAGACTCTTAGCTTGATCAGTAGAGCAGAACATCTTAAAATTTAAAGTGCACTTGAACTGCCTGGAGGTCTTGTTAAAACACAGGTCCTCTGGATCTGGGGTAGGGCCCACTGAGATTCTGCATTTCTGACAGGTTTCCAGGTCAAGGGCTGCACTTTGGGTAGCCAGAGCCTGCATTTTTACAGGAGAAACACACCAGAGGCAGCACCGGGTCCTGGGACAGATTACCAAGGGAATGTGCTGGTGTCTACCCCGGAGAACTTAAGCATTGGCGAGCCAGCAGTCTGACTGGCACTCTTTAGAAGCAGCTTTTTCTTCGGAGGCTGGGCCGACTAAAAGACCTCTGTCAGCTGACCACCCTCTCTGTCATTCTGTGGCAAGATTCCGGACCACAGTGTGGTACGACATTTGATTCCATAAGCATTCACATGCCCATATAGATATCCAAATTTCTAACTTTATATGCATTTTTGCTATGAGGTCACTCTAATATTAACTCGGAGGTAAAAACACTGTGATTTTTTTTTTTGAGTTTTTTTTTTTTTTTTTTTTTTTGGTGCTGGGGATTGAACTCAGGTCCTTCTGCTTGCAAGGCAAGCACTGTAACCACTGAGCTAAGTCCCCAGCCCCTTTTTGAGATTTTATTTGATAACAAAATTTTATTTGACATTAAAATTTTACTGCATGATACTGTATCACTCAGTGCTTATTGGAGAGACAGATATAATGCAAAGTATACAAATGTATAAGAATTTACAGACTGGTTTACAATGACCACCCACGGAGTCGTATGAGAAGGGTGTGGAAGGTCTGTCTGTGCACTGAGATCTGAAGGATCCAGTCAAGGGCCGGGAGCTCACTGTAGGGTCTCATGTGAGTCCGTATCAGGAGGCTGAAGAGTCTGCGTTGGAAGCCAGGAGACAACGTTCAAGGTGAAGCCAAAGGCCAGAGCTCCTCTGAAGAAGCAGAATAAGACTTCTTCTTCATTTCCCTTTTATACACCGCCGAGGCAACAAGCCTGCCCAGGGTGGGTTTTCTGTTTTCAGTAAATCCTCTCAGCCACACCCAGACCCATGCTGATCCAATGTAGTCAAACGTTTCTTGCTCAAATTGACACAGTTAACTATCACAGATATTAAGTAAAATACATTTTGAGATGTAAACTACACATGACACGTAAAGAAATTGATATAATTGATATGTGTCTATTTGTTAGCACTGTAATTGACACAGAGGTAAGATATAGAAAGAGCAGACTCAAAAATGGCATGAGGTAAACAAGCATGCCACAGAATTACTAATAGAGTGATTCATAGCTGCTCCCTGTAAGCTGCTTCTCTTCCTGCTCCTTGCTAAATGAGCAGGTTGCTAAGTTCTTATGCTCCTCCAACCTAATTTATCCAGAATCACCTACTGCAAAGAGCTGATGAGAAAGAATTCCAGTTTTCAATGAAAATGAGCATCAGTGAAAATCATTGATGATGGAAGCCTAGAAGAGAGATGCCAAAGCTTAAATTCCTTTCTCTTTCGAGAGTTTAGACTGTGTTGGAGAGAAAATCACTGGTGAACAATCCAAGATACAGCAATGAGTCTCAAGGTTTGGTCAGTATCTGAATCACCTGGGGGATCTGATGGGACTACAGAGGCTCAGGGCTTGTCCTGCACCCATGAGCCGTCCTGGTGGGATTCTCACGTCAAACAGCAACGCTGATGTAGTAAATGGGTGGCTGCTAATTTATAAGGTGCTGAAGCATCCAGAGAAGAACAAGGCTGGGACAATGGGAGGAAGCTTCATGGAGAAGACATGGGTTAAAGAGATCTGCAGATGTGTGAATAGAGGCAGGGATGCAGGGAAGGCTTTTCTGAGGTGATGTTTTGAGCCTGATGGGACTGTGGGGTGAGGTGAACAAAGAGGAGAGTGAGGCAAGGTACACGTTAAGGTAACAGGACTGGGAAGGCGTGGAGGTGAGAAGAGGATCAGCTCAATGGGAAAAGGGAAGTCTAAGTGTCCTCAGTAAAGCTGCAGATGAGAAATCAGGAGAGATGGGCAAGGATGATGGGCCAGAGAGTGAAGGGTGCTGGCGAAGCCCTGAGTCCATGCTGGACTGGGCTGCATTGACAGGAACTTCTAGGCAGAGGAATGACATGATCTGACTTGCAAATCAGAAAGTTCGCCGTGTCATCCTGAGCTTAGAAACGGGAGCTGGGCAAATATGCTGCGGATACTGCTTGGGCAAGAAAGGGTGAAATCCGGAGGCACGTCTGTGAGAAGAAGAGAGTGGGAGGTAGGAAGGGACCAGTGCTCGGGATGGGAAAATAACAGGCTCGAGGGCAGCAGACCTGAGTTTCAATCTTTTCTTTCTTAAAAGTTGGCTTTGGAGTAATTTTGTGGCCTCGGAGAAGTTACTGGACTTTTGTGAAGCTGTTCCCTTGTGTTTAAAATGGGTGTGATAATCACTGTAACTTTCCTAGGAAGGAGAAATTCCCCAGACCACATGTGAAAGAGTCCTACTGACGTCCAACAAGCAATGTGTGCTCAGTAATTGTATCTTCGTTACAGGGCAGAAGTCCAAATTGAGGCTGAAGAGGAGCAGAAACGAGACGAGAAACAAGGGTAATTTTCAGCTTGGGTTTCAAGGCTGAGGGCGAAGTTCAACCCTCTGCCCCCAACCACGGGGCATTCGGCCAGGAGGAGACATTTTTGCTTGTCACACCTGGGGTAGAGTAATGTTACTGGCATACGGTGGCAGAGGTCAGGGATGTTCCCAAACATTCCGCAACGCCAAGGTCAGTCCCTGCAGCAAAGACTCTCCAAACACAAATGGTCCATGGTGCCAAGTTTGAGAAATGCTGCTCGAAGTTGTCTGTCATGGAAGATGAAACCGACGATAGAACGTGCACTGATGCAGGACCTGGGTGGGTGGGGAGCAAGCGAAGGGGGGAAACGACATCTCTGGTTTTGCACGTGTTGGAATGTGGCACCTGTGGGCCAAGGCGGGCTATTCGGATCCTTGTTCTCCATCACTACATGTAGTGCCTGCTTGCGGATGAGATGGGACGGCTGAGCCACTGGAAGAACTGAATGCACTGAAGAGTAGGGGTCTGGGGCGAGAGAGTAAGAGGGAGAGGAGAGAGAAAAGGAAAGAGTACCCCAGAAGACAGTCGAGGTTAGGAAATTTCGAAGCCTTTGCCCAGCTCGACCGGAGGGCTCAGGTGGCTGCGGTTGAAGGCCGAGGAGGGGAAGGAGCTGTGGGGTGATGATCATCTTTAACAGCGGATGGTAGCTGGACCAGCGGCCCAGAGCCCCTGGTCACTGGGCTTGCCCCTTTCCACAAAGAGGAACCTGTGCTAAACCTAACTGGCTAGAACATGGCCTTCACTGTGCTGTGTTTGCGGGTAAGCAGGCCCACGCTTCAGTCATGTGACTGGCTAGGAAATCAGATATCCTTCCGGATTTAGGCCCGATCTAATACGTCTTCACTCCACATGGCTCCGCTGGGTTTTCTCTCTCCTATTTGTCCACTAAAATCCACACGTACTTAGGATACTGGCTGTCTCGGGCAATTCTAATATGGTTTCCACCTGCATTGGGGGGAATTTGGGGACTTAAATTTCTGCATCCACTCTGAGTGGCTTTTGATGTATTCTAATCCATTGCTTTGAAAAATCCATTGCTAATCCATCAGTCTCCCGCAATATTGCATCTTCATTTTTAGAAAAAAAAATCTTCCATTACTATCCTACATATTCATCTTTGATAAGGGCATTGTGGGGAAGACTTATTTGTCTGGCTGTTTTTCTATTTTCTTTGGTGGTTTGATTTTATGTGGTTCTTTTTTGATGTAGTCTAAATACAGTTCCAAGCCCTGTGAAGTTAATCTGCATGGCTTCTGTGTGGAGGACTTAGAAGACATTCAGGTCTTTAAATTTAAGTCCCTAATTGATCTCTCCAGACCTGATCTCTGCTTAGAGCTCCATGAAGCCATTTGCTGAATACTTAGTATACTACAATTTGTGGGTTTTACTTGCAACATTTCATTGAATCCTAATTATTCAATGTTTCTCTAGCAACTTAATTCCTATCATAATGATCTTGCTTTTCTAGTTGTGTATGTCTAACAATTTATAGAGAATCTTTTATAAACCAAAAAAAAAATTCCATCAAATACAGTAAAATTTCTTGGCCAAATGCTTGCTGGTCTTTAAAAATTAACTCAATTCTAAGTCAGAGAAAAGAGAGATAAAGGAATAGAGATAGAAAGTATATTGGGTTTCTGTAAATGGCTGTCAGTCAAATGCCTTATTTTAATTTAATTGCTTTAGAAATACAAATAGTCAAGCGACTGTGCAAACAATTACTGTCCTCTCCTCCTCCTTCCCAGATTCTCTTAAAGGACATGCTTTAAGTATTTCGTTCAGGGTTAAAGTACTATTACATTTTAAAAATGTGTCCTTTGCTTTTCATTTACACAAATAATAGCGGTGAACATTTTTAGACAATGAAATGAATTGCAGGGATTTCAATGGTTTGCAAAGTTGGAAAAATCATTCATACCTTTTTTATCCAGTAAAAAGCCATGTTTGTATTTACTGGAGAATTTAAAGGAAAGAAAGAGACTTTGGGGAAAAACTTATTGATCTTTTTGCTTAATAACACAAGAAAAATGAAGGTAGGTTGCCAGGTACAAGTTTCTGTGGCACTCATGAGGAATTAAAAAAAGTCACACCAGCAAAATGGTGAAACATATCCAATAGCTGTTACTGATCTGCAAATGCAAATCCACATGAAAACTATTAAAAAATTTAATTACTTCAGGACAATTTTTCCATGCATATTATGCGACAGCATTTCACTTAGCTTAGAAAGCATTGTTTTAATGCAGCTCCTGGCCTTGGTATAGCAACTCCTGCTTTTTTACACAATTTTCCAGCTGGATTGTTGCTTTTAAAAACTAAGAAATATATGATTTGTGCCCCTGTCAGGTTTAGGAAAAAACATTACAGCAGACTTTTAGGTCCACATTTTTATTCTGATGAAAGTCTAAGAGGCAATTGCTGAATACTTTGTCACTGTTTCTATATGAAATTTTTAATGAAGGATATTGATATCTGATGTTATACATGCTTTTTGCAAGCTGTGTATTATGAAAAGAGAAATCGTAATCCGGGATACTCGCCCAAAGATGCTCATATGAACTGATTCAGGAAGTCAGCAGAGAGCGTAAGCAAATCGAAGTCAGTACACTTCATATCAATCCGACACAAAAGATGAATGTTTTGTTCCTCTACCATGCTGTCAGTTTGGTTTTCCAGTATTTAATATTTAAAAGAAGAAAGAAAAAAAAGTGAGGCAATTTAACACAAACACTAAGTTAATCCAATTATCTGACAAATTTTAATTTATAGAGATAAATTATTCACTTTGGGCACTCTGTATAGATAAAATTTAGACAACTGCTTCAAGTTTAAATAATGAGAAAAGCAAGCTAAATATGTTAATGTTATTTCTTTCCTTTACTCGCACATGCCCCATTCACAGTGTCAACTGTGGACCTGATCTTCAGTTACATGTAATAGTATGATGAAATTGTAAATATTTGCTTCCTTTGAGTATAGCGATATAGTTGGTTAGATTCAGTTATTCAGATTAGATACAGATCCAACATTCAGTGTTTTTTCTTTTCTTTCTTTTTTTTTTTCTTTTTGGAGTACTGGTGACTGACCCTGGGGCCTTCACACTGAGCTAAATTCCTAGCCCCATTTTATCTTTTGTTTTGAGACAGGGTCATGCTAAATCACTCCGTGTCTCCGGCTGGGGTGGAACTAGCGAGCCCTGTTCAGCCTCAGCCTCCAGGAGTTCTGGGATTACAGGCGCACACCGCCGAGCCTGGCTTCAGTGTCTTCTTAATCCAAACTCTCCTGTTAGAAATTTAGATCTTTTATTACCTGATTGGACAAATAGTGAATTTTCCTTTTCTCTAGATAGTAGGCTTCTGGTTCCTTAGTGCCAAATAGCTAAAAAATTTAACTAAATGACTGTCACATTTTTTGAAAACTCTGAGTTTAGAAAAAGTATTTCTAAGCTAAAACAGAATTAGAAAGTGGGTAATACTATGTGAGGGCAGCTGTGAATACCTGAATGCTATTTTTTTTACCTACTCTCCCTCCACACCTTATAAAGAAAGTGAAGTCTATCTTTTCTATTTTTACTAGCACCTGGAGAAATGATAAGAGTTTGAGAGGACAGATGGATTAAAAGCCACATATAGACATTTAGCACAATTATGAAGATGTGACTGGTCATGCTTTAATTTCCTAAGTGAATTCCAGGTTTAAAAAACAAAACAAAATAATATAAAGCAAGGAAAACAACAAAACAAAAACACAATTTATCTCATATATATGTGAAAATCCCAGCTATTACTACTCTTTCTCGGTCTTCTCTTCCTGGGTTAGCCTCTTTCCTGAATTAGGTCTCTAGCATTCCTATGCTTGCCACTTTGTGCTTATTACATATACTTACAAATCTTAAAGCAGTGTTTGATTTATTTTGCATCTTTTTGAAAATGGACATGAAAAGTATCATATTATGGGGACAGTTTGATATTTTCCCTCTTAACATTCCCTCCTATTTTTCCTTTTTTTTTTTTTTTGGCACCGGGGATCGAACCCAGGGCATTGTGCTTGCAAGGCAAGCACTCTAACCACTGAGCTAAGCCCCCGGCTTGTTTTTCCCTCTTAACACTTTTCCTCTTAACATTGTTTTTAAAGATTTATCCATCTAAATTGCTATACAATACTCATTATAACATGCCAGTTTATTCTGGAGGCACAGCTGGTTTCTTCTGATGTCATATAAACAATGAAATGAAATTTCTGTTTGTGTTAGCTTGCGGATATGCCCAAACATGGAATTATTATTTTTTTATTTTATTTTATTTTTTTTAATTTTAAACCAAGAACATGTATTGGTACATTTTACATATAATGGTTACATTCATCACATTTATTTTGTACCTGTACATGATGCATCTTGGTTCTCCCCCCTCTTCCCCACCCCTCCCCTCTGTTCCCTCCCCCCCTATTTACAGCAGGTTTATTCTTAATTTTCCATATTTTCCCTTTCCCTTTTCTTTCCTTTGTTGCCTTTCTGCTTTCCCCTTCTTTCTTTCTAGTACTCCTCTCCTTTGTATATTATCTTCCTTTTATATAATATCTATTACACCTCTTTGTCCTTATTTACAGTTATGGTTTCTCATATCAGAGAGACAATTCGATGTGTACTCATGAGTGT
>PVJO010025559.1:0-22587 GCA_004026905.1 Hystrix cristata
TAAGATATGTAATTCTTAAGAATACTTCTGCCCAGCCTTTAGCTTGTATTTTCATTCTGTTTCAATACAAAGGAGGATGCCATGTACTGATAAAAAGAATCAAACCATCAGAAAGATATTATATTAATAGCTATATTTGCACCTAACATCAAAACACCTAACTATATAAAGCAGACCTTGCCAGAACTGAAGGGAGAAATAGACAACAACACAATAATAGTTGTAGATGTCAGGACTTCACTTGAATAGTGGACAGAACATCCAGAGAGAAGATAAATAACAGAACGGCAGACTTCAATAGTCATGTAGACCAAATGGAGCCAACAGACACAGAAAAAACATTCACCCAACAGCAGCAGAATGAACACCTTCAAGCTCACATACATCTTTCTCCGAGACAGACTGCATGTTAGGTTCCAAGTCTTCACCAGTTTAAAAAGATTGAAATCATAGCAAGTATCACTTTGGACCTCTGTGAAATGAAACTAGAAGTCAATAGCAGAAATGAAACCATAAAATTCACAAATCTATAGGAATTAAACACTACGTTCTTGAACAACCATTAGTTCAAAGAAGAAATAAAAAATCAAGGTCTGAAATAATTCGATGAAAACAGAACATACTAAAACTTATGGAAAAAAAGCAGTAGAGAGGGAAATACGTAATAAAAAATATCTACATTAAAGAAGAAGATCTGAAATAAATAGCAAACTTTAATTCCTAAAGAATTAGGACAAACAAAGATCAAAATTGGCAGAAGGAAGGAAATAACTTAGATTAAAGCAAAGATGAATGAAAATGAAAATAGAACAGTAGGAAAAAGTCAAGAAAACAGACTTTGTTGTGAGGAAAGGCAAATGAAATTAACAAATCCTTAGACAGACTAAGGGGAAAATGGGAAGAAGTTTCAAATAAATAAAATCACACATGAAAGAAGCAGCAGTGTAACCAATGTCGCAGTAATAAAAAACATCAGAAGGGACTTATGCACCAATAAATTGGGCAACCTAGAAGAAAGATAGGTTCCTAGAAACATACAACCTGCTATGACTGAATCATGAAGAAACAGAAAATCTGGACAGACTTGTAACTACTATGGTGACTGAATCATAAGTGAAAAAGAAAACAAAACAAAAAAAAAAACCAGGACCAGATGGTGTCACTGGTGAAATCTACCAAACATTTAAAGAAGCATGACACCGGTCCTTCTCAAAAAATTAAAAACCATGTGATTGATTCGACTGCAGTCTTTAAATTTGCTAAATTAAACAAATTAAATCCACTAATCTTCTATTCTCCAACCTCTAGTCTGTCATTTAATCCTGTGCAGTGTATTTTCATGTAAAACATTTTGTCATTTTCATCCCAGTTTGGATTCAGTTTGGATCTTATATCAATCTTCCCTGTCTTTACACCAACTTTTTGAACATATGGATTATAATTATAACTATCTCAGTGTCCTTGTCTGCTAATTTTAGCACTTATGTCCTATCCTGGTTGGTTTTAACTGATTGACTTTTCTCCTCATTATGGGTTGTATTTTCCTTTTTCTTTGCCTGCCTGGTAATTTTTTGCTGGATGCCAGACATTATGAATTTTCACTTATTGGATGCTGGGTATTTATACATCTCCTATAAATACTCTTTGTCCTGGAATGCAGTCAAATTCCTTGGAGACAGTTAATCCTTTCATTTCTTGCTTGTGAGTTTGATAGATGGAACCATGGCAGCATTTGGTCCAGGCCATTCGGAGGGAGGAGTCTGCTGCTGCACAATTCTAGGTGAATTATGCGATTTTCTAGTTCACCTATTTGGGACACACACTACCCTCGGTCCTACAAGAGTACCCACTTGTCAGTGCTTCCTCTCCTCCCCTAGGCTGATTGTTTACGTGGCTTTGGGAAGTACTTCGTGTGATCTGTATGTGTCGATCCATTTTATGCTAAACGCTCGCAAGAGACCTGCAGTTCCTTTCTCTCTGGGACTCTGTCGTATAATCTCCAGCCATCTCAAGCTCCTCAGACTCTCAATTTCTCGAATCAGGGGGCCCATTTGGCTGGATGTGGGCTCCCTTCCCCTCTACTGAGGCCCAGAGTTTGTCAAGGCACCAAGCTGGCCAAATTGTGGAACCCAGTTGATTTCTTTCCCAACTCTTGTAGGTAACCATTCTTCATGTTTTGATGTCCAGCACCTTAAAAATTTATTGAAATGTTTCTGTTGTTTGGGAGGGCAAAACAACATCTTTAGAAGAATATTTTTAAACTATGCTTTGGAAGAATATTTTTAAATCATTGTGATCTGAGAATTCTGTTTGTAATATTCCTCCCAAGGAATGAACTTCTGTTTTGTTTGTGATCTAATATATGATCAATTTCAATGAATGTTTCATGCCTGCTTGAGAAGAAAATATAGTCTTTATTAAAGGATACATCATTTGATGCACACTTATGAAATGTAATTTATCATTGGTGTTGACGAAATCTTCTCTTTCCATATTTATGTTATATTCACATGATCTCTTTTGTCCTGAGAGTGGTGTGGAAATGCTCTAATCATTATTTCTTCTATCTATTTCTCCTTCCACTGCTGTAATTTCTACTTTATATATAGGTGGTATTTGTGTAGTCTGGTGCATAGATAATCATAACTTGATATGTTTATGTTGCAGATCATAGTTTCTTGCACTATAATCTTTTTATTTGTCTTGCTTAATGCATTTTGTCTTAAATTCTGCACTATGTAATACCAGAGCTGCTTCTCCTGCTTTAGAATTGTTCCCATTTAGGTGGCAAAACTTTTCCCATCCTCTTTTTCTTAAACCTTTTAATCATTTTGTTTTAAATGTTTCCTCTGTGTATGAAATAGACCACAGCCTATTGCTTTATAAGACATTTTGGAAACCTATTTCTTTTAATAGGCAGCTTAAACTAGTTCCTATTTGCTGACAGGACTAATATATTGGATGTCAATTCCTTATGCAAATTTGTCTTATAACTCTTCTATGTATTATGTAATTTCAACATGTTTCTTTTTCTACATGAAATGTCTTCTTTGCCCTTTTAGAAAGGTTTCTTTGCTAGTTGTAAAAGTGTATGTTCTTACTCTAGCAGTTAATCTTGCATTGATACTTTTGAAAATATCCTTGTTCACCTTTTTCTTTCTTAATCTTTTTTTTTTCTTAATCTTTTAAGTCTTATTAATTCTAAATGGCCTGTTTCCTGTGGTTTTCTTGTTCTACTTTTCTTTTTTTTGTCTTTCTTCTGAGATCAAACATTTTATAATTACAATCTTAAATACACACACACATATTGGAACAGATCAGAATCAATAATTAAGATTTCAGACATAGATGAGATATACCATTTTCTAAATTTACCGAAATTAACTCAAGAAGAAATGATACATCTGAATTGAGTTACAACCCTAAAATGAAGGGTTCTGTAAGAAAGATTACCAAACCAGAAACAGCATGACCTAAGAACTTACTAGAAATACCGATTTTCATAGCCCTCTGCACCTGCTGAGTTTCCACAAGTCTTCAGGTCGCTCAGATTTTAAGCTGTATTCCTTCTACTTTGTTGACAATACACGTCCCTGTGCACATTGCCGCAGTCACAGCAGATTAGTAACAACGGTGGGTACGAGGGCTTCTAGGGTCACTGGCTGGCTCAGGGAGACTGCGGAGCCCCCTCCCCATCCCCTTCATCCAGTATCAGAACTTGAGGCTGTTCAGTGCTTGTATCAAGGAGAGTCCCAACACTGTCCTGGGAATGCTGGGCTCGCCGAATTTCAAAACTCACTGGGGACTAGGAGAGGGCTTCTCCTGCCACCCTCTCCAGGCAGCCCCAGGGCAACCAGATCCACCCGGCACTGCTGGGTCCCGAGCACATCCCAAGTGGGCAGTAGTCACCGTCTAACAGAAAATCTAGCTAAGGGTCAGGAGAGCATGTCCAAGGGTCGAAGTCTAGAGGGAAACTCAACATCACGGTCCCAGAATCGGCTGACTGGTCCCCGGAACTCCTGCAGTGACCAGGGATGGCACTGTGGCTGCCCCTCATCTCATATTCGAGGTCGCCCTTTTCACTGTTCCAGGCGGTGTCACCAAGAAGCCACACAGGCAATGGATGCCACGCCACCCAGCCTTACCCAGGATGCCAGTGGAGGAGAGCTGTTCCTCGGAGTCACAGAACCCCCTCCACGAAACATACTTGCTTTCAGGAAGATGACCCCGGACCGCGAGTGTGTCCAGCTCTGCTCCAGGGGACCTGGAGCCCCAGAAAGCCATCAGCCCTGGAGGAAAAGGAGGGAGTCCTGGCTGGCTGCCAGACCAGGCATCCATCTCTTTACTTCTCATCTCTCTTCTGTCCCAGCCAGTCCACCTGGATAGGGTGAGAAATGAAACAGACTCTTGTCTTAAGTGTTCTCACCCCAAGCACGTCTTTAAGCAGTGGGGAATATGACATAAAAACTCTACTCAAGCACCCTGCTCACCTGTCCTGATGCAGGAGGGGCCCTGCAGGCAGCGGGGGGCTGGAAGGACAATCATGGAACCTTAGTCCAGGCAAAGTGGAAGAGGTGGCTTGCTGGGGGTACCCTGGTATTCCCTCCCCTTCACCGAAGTTTCAGGTCTTTCTGCAGGTTCCCATCCCCGAGCTGCAGGGCAGGAGGGACCCTGGAGTTCCCCAGGAGGGAGAGGTGGTTTCCCCACACTCATCTCTGTGGGCCAGGGCCGTCCTCTTTCCTGGGATCTCACATGGCTGAGCATCAAGGCCTTAGCTTCTTGAGAAACAGAGAAACCAGGTGAAACTTGGAGGATGGGTGGTGGCAGAGAGAGCCACACAGAGGCAGCATCAGTGGCAGGGACAGCCTGTCCTGCTGTCCCCACCAGGGCAGTGGCGCAGGTTAGCTGCTGTCACAGCAACACAGATGAGACAGGCTTGCTATTGGGTCCATGGTAATGAGAGCTCTCCTGGCCACGTTTGAGTGTGCAATGCAGTATTGTCCAATATAACAGTGTGCAGCAGTGTTGGGGAGCAGCTCTCTAGAGGGTTCCTCTGGCTGACTGAAACTTCACGCTCAGGGAGCAGCCCGCTCACCCTCACCCTTCCCAGCTGCCACTGGACTCTGCTTCTGTGGCTGTCACCATCTTAGACATGCTATGAAATGGAATCCAGCAGTCTCACCTTTGGGCGTTTATCCAAAAAGCATCAAAATCAGGGTCCCAAGGAGGAATTCACACTCTCCTGTTCGTTGCCGCACTGTCACAACACCCAAGATGCAGAAGCCGCCCATGTGCTCATGGACAAACGAGTGGATAAAGATGTGGTGTGTATGTGGCGCAATGGACGGATTTCTTTGTTGAAGAAGGAAATCTCACCATGTGCAACAGCCCCGGGGTGCGGTGAGGGTGTCCAGTAGAGGCAGAGTTGGAGAAGGCAGCCATCCTG
This sequence comes from Hystrix cristata, assembly GCA_004026905.1. NCBI lineage: Eukaryota > Metazoa > Chordata > Mammalia > Rodentia > Hystricidae > Hystrix > Hystrix cristata. The sequence goes on from PVJO010025559.1 coordinate 5,447, forward strand.
GGGGAGTCGGGCAGGTGGGGAGCAATCACAGCACCTGCAGCCTCACCTTCCTCTTGTGCGAGCTGTGGAATCCAGAGAGAATCAGGAAGGGAGAAAGGACATCCGCCAGTGCTTGGATGGCTTTGAGGTTGTTCATTGTGCACAGGGCTGAGTCCGGTCCCATTTGATCCTCTCAGCAGCGCTCAGAAAAGTCACTGCTCTTCCTGTGTCACAGTGAGGTCTCTGGGCAGAGAGTGGCAGGGCAGGACGGGTTCTGATGCTCTACTAGGGAGAATCAGCTTCCTCCAGCACCCTCCTTCCAGCTGGGACCTCCTGGCTCCCTGAGGGTCAGGAGATAGCAAGGAGGTTTGGCGCCAGGCCTTCCGGAGGCTGGAGTCCAGAGGATGGCCCGGGGGTGCCTGGTGCTCTCCTGCAGCGAGGCTTCCGGGCAGCTGTGTGCTGTCAGCTGGATGAGGTCTCCGGGTGCCCTCTGCATGGAGGGCTTTGCCCAGCCCTTTCTCTCCTGCTGGTGGTTCTAGGAATCTTGTCATATGGAAGCCGGGCTGTGGGGATCTACCAGGCTGATAAGGACTCATCTAGTCCGTGCCACTAGTGACAGTTCCGGAGCGTGCTGTGCCTGATGCTTCTGCTCTGTGAAGACTTCACATTTGACTTCTTGGTCTTGGGCTGTGCCAGAGAGGTGGAGATTCTGCTCCTCCGACTGTGTGTGTCACCACACACACACACACACACACACACACACAAGCATGAGGACTGACACAGGAGAAGCCCCTCCCACTAGAGTTGGCTGTGCTGTGAGCACCGTAGACCACACATGGTGCATGATTCTGTGTCCCCAAACACCTGCTCTCCAGCATGGTGTGCCCAGCGTGGGGCGTGGGGAGCGCCCCGCCCCGTAAGCCTCGCCCTGCTGCCCCTTCCCCCACCTCGCTGTCAAGGGCTGAGATGGCAACCCCTCCCCTGGGTCCTGGCCTGGGAGTGGCGTGGAGGAGCCAGGGAGCCTGGTGAGGGAAGCCTTCTGCACCCCACTGATCTCAGACCTCCCTTCTCGGTGCTCACGTCTGACCTGGCTGTAGTTAGCAGGCTCCACTCAGTAAGCACAACGACTGCTTCCCCCCAACTCCCTCCACTTCCGGGGAGCCTGAGGGGCTGACTTGTCACACCTTTTAATCACATCTCTGCTTCTCCAGACAGCAGCACAGAAGCCTGGCCCCGCGGTGAGACGCTGACCCCGCTTGGAGGCTCCGTTTCTCTTCTCCACCCTCCCGGCCCTGTAACTATGGATCCGTCCCCGGAGATTCCTTTTCCCAGCATCAGCCGCTGGGAAGCCCATTTATATGAAGCTGGTCTCACTGTTTCTGTCTAGGTGATGTGTGATGTCACCAAGCTCCGAATCACAGACGCGGCTCCGTCTGCAGCCAGTGGCGAATGTGTTCACATGAACACGCAGTGTGTGATGCGTGCATGAGTGTTCCTGTGGGTGTGTGGGTGGGGCCTCGTTGCTGTAGGAGACTTTATCAGGTGCTCACTGTATACCAAGAGAGGGTGGTCTAGGGCAGGCGCACGACAGGCACAAACAGGGCAGGGGCACTGCCCTGCGGAGCTTAACCAACAAACGAGGGCCTCTGATGTGGAGAGAGGTGCAGGCTGGGGGTGAATAGGGCGGATAGCGAATCAAAGGGGCATCATTAGGCCGAGTCCCCAGGCAGGGCCTCCTGATGGCACGTGAGCACTGCAGTCTGAAGGAAGGGCGGGGACAGAAGCCACGGGCTAGGCTGGTGTGTGTCAGCCGGGAGCAGAGGGGCAAGGAGGGTGTGGGGAGCAGGCAGAGCTGAAGCCAGGCTTTGGTAAAGGAAGACACAGGGCTCCACAGAGGGCTCCCCTGAGCACCTCAGAGCTGGATCCGACTGCCCACCCCCTCTTCCTGGCATCCGACTGCCACTCTCTGTGGACATCATCCTGTCAGGAGGAGGCACAGAAGAAATAGTGTGTCTGCTGCTGGCATTGGAACAGGCAAGGGGGTACCGATGACGAGTGTGCCGATGGGAATGACTGGGCTTCCCTGGAGGTCATTGGGAGCCTGTGTTCTGTGTTCAGTTATTCACCAGGGTGAGGACGGTGCCCCTGACAGCGGTAGAGTGGGGCTGTAAGGGCGATCGACTTCCCCCAGGGGATTCTCGGCACCTCCCTGGGCTTAGGCCTAACGTTCTGTGACTCTGCCCTGTGCAAGAAGGGTTCCCCCGTCCCCCAGCCTTCTGCACGCTGGTGCAGGCAGCCAGAAGCCTCTAGAAGACTCCTCCATCATTTATTAACAGTCCCTGGCCCCATCCCGAGATAATTAGGGTCGGGATATTTTCCTGTCGTGCAGCTAATTGCCATCTGTGCTGCTTAACAGCTGAGTGCTGAGTGGCAATCTGGGGCAGCTGAGGATGGTGGGGAGGGGACGTCCCACCACCAGCATCAGAGGGGGAGTCAGGGGACCTTCAGTCTCAGAGCAGCTTCATCCCCATGTTCTGGGGAAAGTGTCACCAGCTGGCTCCCTCCCTGGAAGGCAGAGAGGGAGACAAGGTCCTGCGGGAAGCAAGGTCCTCACCCAGCAGACACCCATGGGACGCCCAGACCCTCTCAGAGCATCCGACGGGGGACATGGGCTTTGACTCCCTAGAAATGAAGTCTGAGCCAGGATTTGGGTGGGATAAGCTGAGCAGGAGCCCAAGGCAAAGCCCGGAGGGAAGGAGGGAGAGAGGGTAGATGGTACAGGAGGAGGATCTGCTGCAGGGGCCCTTCCTGGCCATCCATGGGGCTCTGTGGGTGACATCTGGTGCTGGTCCCATCTCAACATAAGGACAGGGTGGCCTCAGCATCCCCACAGAAGTCAGCTATTGGCTGGGCTGTTTTGGAGACTCTGCCTCTTCCTCCTCCACGTTGTCTCCAGGGATGCGGCCCCTCAGCAAAGGTGACCTGTTGGGGGGGCTGCAGCTCTGCCTCGGCCTGGGAGCACCAGATGACAAAGCCCAGGCAGGGCCCTGGCAGCCTCTGATGTCCCTTTCAGGCTGACAGGCAGGTTAGCCATCCAGCTGAGCAGACTAGAGCAGGCAGGGACAGGGTGTTGCTGAGGGCCAGGTAGGGGCTCTGGGGTCCCAGGGGGCCACAGGAGGGGCCTCTTCTCATCCCTATCCATTTTTAGGGGGGCTGACTTGGGAGCTGGAAAGGGCTGACTGTGCTTATAGGTGGGGCTCTTTGGGAGGTGATTGGATCATGGGGGCATGATATTCATCAGTGGATTAGTCCACTGATAATTTTATGGCTAAATGTGATGTTGGGAGGTGAAGCCTGGTTGGACGTGGTGGGTCACTGGGGGCATGGCCTGGACGGGTTTCTCTCCCTCCCCAGCTCCTTCCTGGTCTTGCTGCTTCCTGTCCACCATGCTGTGAGCACCTCTCTTCCACCATGCCATCCTACCCTGGAGCCTGTGGTATTGGGTATATTGTCCCAGCAATGAAGAAAGTAGAAGGTCCACTGTCCCCCAGAGAAGACAATAAGAATAAAGGACAGCCCTCACTGATTCCCAGGGAGTCCCTTCCTTCCCTGCATCCCCAGGGCATAGGAAAAGGGGGCTCCCACAAAGGCCCGGAGGTGGCCAGGGAGGCAGGCAGTGGAGAGTGAGAGGTCCTCACCGGGACAGAGAACTCCTGGGGGCTGAGTGACAGGGATGAACTTGGTGTTAGCAGGTCAGGGGCTGCTTGCTACCCACCGGGCCTTCCTCGGCACAGGGAAGGTAACGGCACTCGTCCTTCCTCTTGCCTCAAGGAGGGGACCAGTGCTGCAGCCAGCTTCTCTGTCCCCTGTACCCCACGGGGAGTCTGTGCTGCAGGAAGGCATGTTTTGCTTGTCCTGTTCTGGGGGAGGACACAGCCAGGCCTGGCCTAGTCCTCTCCAGGCTCAGAAGCCCAGGAAATGACGGGGTGTGGGGACAGTGCACTGCAGCTCTCATTAGTGGGCATTTGGGATGATTTCTGGGGGTCACCTAGGGTCTAGATTTCAGGACACACAGTATAGTGTGTGTGCGCGTGTATGTGTGCCCGTACGTGTGCATCTGTCTGTTGGGGGTCAGGTCACACCTTTCCTGGCCCAGGCATCCAGAGGCCTGCCTGGAACAGAGGGTGGACCTGGGCAAGGACAGCCTGACCAGGACGTCTGTGGGCTCTCTGCAGCGGCCCGGTGCGGGGAGGAAGGGGTGGGCCTCCAGGTCTGCTGTCTGCATTGACCCAGGTGAGTCGTGCAGGGGTGCGGCCTCAGGGGTCTCAGAGGAGGAGTGACCCCAAGATGGTAAGGGAGGGCTGCACAGAAGAGGTAGGGCTGCCAGAAGCTGAGTGTTTGAATTGGGAAGGAAGAAGAGGAAGGAAGGGGCGCACAGGGGGAACAACTATGTCAGGTAAAGTGGGGCGGGAAGGAGTCAGGGTGGCCTGGCTGGGAGAACAACCTTCCTTTATCACCATCATTGTTGTGCTCGTCAGCATAAAGCTACTGCTTACTGAGCACCTACCCTGTGCCCAGCACCACCCCAAGTTTCATGCAACCCCACGATGTGGGTACCATTATGTTTCCTATTTCACTGGTGAAGAAACTGAGGCCCAGAGAAGTTAAGCAATGGGTACAAGTTCACACAGCCTAGAGAGTGGCAGACCCAGGATTTGAACAAGGTGCCTGGGTCTGGGGCCTCTGTTCTTAGCCAGCGGACTTTCTTACACAAACCAGCACACGTCAGGCACCTATAATGTACTAGACACAATGCCCAATCTTTTATTCATGGACTCCTCATTTCTAACCCCTCTTACAGATGAGAAAACTGAGACACAGGAAGGTCACATGGTGTTACTCAAGGTTGTGCAGAAAGCAGCGGCAGCAACGCTGACCCAGCAGCCGAGGTCCACAACACCACATGGAGGGGCAGGGGAGAAGGTGCCAGGCAGTGGCCTTGGATGCTAGCTGTGTCCCAGGCACAGGGTACACAGGTAGGACAGATGCAGGGTGTGCTGGGGCCACTCAGAGCCGGGGAGGCTGGAGCTGGCAGGGGCCTCCTCCTCCATGGCTCCCGTGGCCCAGTTTCCCAGCGGCCGCAGGTTATAAATATCCCGAGTGACAGCGAGGCCTTCACTCTGCCACTGACGTGGATTCACTGAATGCACAGCTTCAAGGTCACCACCAGGGCTGTGGCTTCCACACTCTGGGATGGGTCTGGCTGGGGACATGAGGAGGGGCAGCGGGGCAGGGGCTGAGAGTTGGGGAGCCCCAGCCAGCACTCTTGTCCTCTCTACTGTCCCTCACCTGTCCCTAGCCCCTGCTGACCCAGCCAGGCAGGTGAGGAGTTGACACGGAAACTGGGCTCTGCTCTTCCTTCCCACCCGGTTTGGTGGCGCCGGGTACTTTGTCTTTTGTGTCCTCTTTTCTTTCTTTCAGTGTAAGCTGGTGACTGTCAGGCTGCTCTGGTATCAGCCTCTGACATTTAAGTCCCTGCTTTCTAAACAGGGAAAGGAGATTGACCACAGCGTGTGCCGTGGGAGGGGATGCAGCAGGCAGCACCTGGCTCTTGGCTCCTTTGAGCGGCGCAGGGAGGACAGGGGAGGCCTCTTCCCTGGATTTGGGGACTTCAGGCTACCCCAGGATGACCCAGCAGTGGAGGAGAAGCCTTGCTGCCCCCTTAACGCTCTACCCTCAGCCCGGATCCCTCCCTTGGCCAGCCTTTGTCTCGAAGGTGGCACACTGGGGAGCCATTACCGAGTGTCGTGTCTGGCCGACATTGTGTGTCACCATCTGAACTTGAATGCCTGTGCTCGCTAATTCTCTCTGTCCTCATCACTGCTCTGGTCCTGCTGGCCACCTTGTGACCAGTTTGTCGCCAAACTTCTCCCTTGGAAATGCAAGGGGCCCTGCGAGAGGCGGAACCTATCTGTACATTACACCTGGTGGGACTCATTCCCACCCGCTCTGGGAGCTCCAGGTGACTCAGGCTCCAGGGGCTGGGGGTCAGCTGGGGCTCTTGTGGAGCTGGGACGCTGCGGGGCAGCAGAGGGGAAGCAGGACGCAGGCAGGAGCGATGGGAGGTCCCCGTCACCTTCCCCACTGTTCCGGGTGGGCTCCATGGGAAGCTGCCATCCTTCTCCTGCACCCACTAGAGGCCTGGAATTGTGCCAGATGCCTCGTGGAAGTCAAGTCTTCAGGTGTGGGGGGTCTTATCCTGAATGGGAAACACAGAGTTCATTTTTCCCTGTGCCAAGCATGTAGGCTGGCACCAAACATGTAGGGGGTGTTTTCCCAGCACAAACCGACTCTCCAGCTCTCTGTGGACGCTGCCAGGGTGTCCTGCAGTGCTCCTCAGTTCTGGCACCGGCTGCCCAGGCTCAGCACAGACCCCACAGGTTAGGGGCTCAGCCCCCAGGAATGCCCGGTGCAGACATGGATCCTGAGTTCAGGCGGCCGCCTGTGTTTCAGGTCGGAGGGCGGTACACCAGGAAGTCTGGGACCAACCTCTCAGGTTCAGTTATTTGCCGGAGAGCTCACAGCACTCAGGCAAACAGCTTGCTTCCCTGCTTTTTCTCCATTTATGGTAAAAGGCAACTCAGAAATACCCAGATGAAGAGGCACACAGCACAGAGGATGGGGGCAGGGGTGGGGCACAGAGAGCCCACGTCCTCTCAGGGCACACCCCGCTCTAGTACCTGGATGTGGTCACCAGCTTGCAAATCTCTCCAGAAACCACCCTTCTTGTTTGGTACATTTAGTTTTCATCCCCGCATCCCATCCCATCCCTTGCAGGTATTCATCCCCCAACAGCCCAGCCAAGGACGCTGTCTCCATCTCCGTTCCAGATGGGAGCGAACTGGGTCTTAGAAGGTCCTTGTATCAGCCCGGTACTTCCCAGGCAGCAAGTGCTGGCAGAGGTCCACAGCCACCTGCATCTAACAGATAGGAGCTGACAGGGCCAGGAGGCAGAGCCGGGCAGCCACATAGGGAAGCCAGCTGCTCAACCCAAGCCTGGAGGAGGTGAGTTCCCAGCGGCTGGGCAGGAAAGGACTTGCCCAGGGCACCTGAATGTGCTGGCCTAGAGCATGCACAGTGGGGAGGAGGTGACAAGAGACAGTCCCAGGATGGAGGGCGGCTGTTGATCCCTATCTGCTGGGGGCCTTTGCCAGCCATGCTTGGGGACGCACAGCCTCTGACTGACGCCCTCTGAGCCTCTAATCCCCAGGAGTGATTCTGTCTCATGGATGAGAACCTCGGACATCTGTACCCGTCAGTGACAAATCTAGACGCACATTCCTGTGCCGTCAGCCATGCATCAGGCCCAGCGAGGCTGTGAACCTGCCCACAGCTCACGGTCCCCGGAGCAGAGAGAGGTCAGGAGCAATCTACACCAGGTGGTGATGTGGGGCCAAGTGTCTGCAACAGGGGTGGGGGGCAGGGCAGACCCCCCTGTCACACTGGGGTGAGCCAAACATCAGACAGCTTGGTTCAAAGCAAGGGGCCCTGCAGCCCAAGTCTGGTTCTGGATCCCCCCATGCTAGTATCTCTGGCCTCTGAAAGGCCAGCAGGGAGCATCCTGGTCTTCCCGCCTGGCCTGAGCGCCTCTCTGCAGGCCCGGGTGGCTCCTGCACAAGGTGGGCTGTGGTGGAGGATGCCAAGGGACCAACTCACCTGCTTCCTGAGGGGCCTGAATCCACCCACCTGTCCTCATCGCCCTTCCCTGCCCTGGCCACAGAGTGATAACTGCATACAGCTTCCGTGGCAGCTGTCAGTGGTGGGGACGCATCCACATCCTTCGTGGTGGTGCCATTCTGAGTGCAGGAAGCCTGTCTGATGTCACCCTCCCCACACTCTGTGGTGGCAGGAAGGCAGGAGACTGCTCAATGCTGCTCTTGTCTCCTGCCCTCAGTCACAGGCAAGTCCCCTCTTCACCCTGGAGAGCACCCAGAATCTTTCTGCCCAGTCGTGTGTTTTGAACACCTGGAGTCCTGCCTGCTGGAGCGAGAGGCCAGAGACTTCCCCCTCCCTTCTCTCCCAACCTCCCCTGCATGTGTCCGGCTGAGGTCCTGGTCCTCCTGCTCTCTCTCCGGGCTCCCCCCTGCCGCCTCTATCCCTTTCCAACTCCTCTGCCACCTTCCGTCCCTGCCACTCCCCCCCCAAGACCTCACCCCGCCAACCTGTCCCTAGTCTGCCCTGCGGCCTCTCACTGACACCGCCTACTATCCTCCCAGGGGCGTCTGGCCTCCCCCTTGGATGGCACTGAGAGGGAGAGGGGACGGTGGAGCCTGGGAGAACCAGCCCAGGGCCCCCAGGGGCCAGGACCCAGCACCCTCCTCCACGCCCAGGAGCAGGGATCCCCTCACGGGCGGGGCAGGCTCAGGCGGTCGCGGGCACCAGGGCACTCTGTGCTAAGGCCTGCCTGCCCCTCATCTCTCCCCTGCCTCCATCTCTCCCTCTGGGTTTCTCTGCTAAGCCCACCTCCCAGTGACGGTGTCTCCAGTTTAGAGCTGCGAGAGGGGGAGTGGGAATAACTTCTCAGCATTAACCACCGCCTCTGCGCCGGGAACATTATCTTAATTGAGTCTCAGCTTGTTCACAGCCACTCAGCTGCCATAAATAATGGATGCCGAGATGGACGTAAACCAGAAGGGCTGACGACGCCTCCTGGTGCCTGGCCACCGGCCTCGGCGTGCGCAGGGAGCTCACCTCCCTCTCAAACCTGCGCGGTCGGAGCCGCCGCCCGAGCACCTGGAGCTTCCCGTGCAGGCTGGTGCTGCAGGGAGGAGGCGGGAGCGGCCTGCCCTCTGATCCTCTGAGCCGAGGGCGCAGGAGCCGCAGAGAGGAGGCCGGGCTCTGAGTCTCCCGGGCAAACAGCCCGCCGCCGCGTCCGTGCTGAAACTGACCCGCGTTCCCTCCTGCGCACGCGGCAGATGTTCCTTTGGTTTGTGGCTTTGGTCCTGGGGTACAAGTCCTGTGGCCGCCCGCTCACAGGTCCCTGATGACTGCACCACTTTCTGAGTGGAGAGCAAGCCGCTGTTCAGAGAGTCAGAGGCCTTTGAGCGCCCTGCTGCTGTGTGCAGTCGCCAATACTGCGAGCAAGGGGCGCTTGCACACTGAGAGTGGACGCTCCGCTTCTGCGCCCGGGACTCAAAGCCTTTTCTCACCCGCACAGGCCCTCCCGGGTCCCATCCCCAGCCGCCACCTGGAGGCCCTGCCCCTGGTCGGCAAGCCCCATCCCTCACGCGGCCTGTGGAGATGTCCTCAGCGCTGTCGCCCTGTCGTGGCCGTGCTGAATCTCCTCCGACGGGGGTCCTGAAGATTAGCGGGCACCCCGCGGTCTCCAGGGTGGGGGTGAGGACGTCCCGGGGCCCCAGCCACTCGCACTGCCTGGCTGCCGCTGTCTCCCAAGGCGAGGGCTGGCTTTTGAAGCTCTGGGCAAGTGGAAGGTATTAATATATCTCCGCGTCCTTTTCATTCTGACACATTCTTGTTGGTTTTGTTTTGGATGCCTGCAGGGTGGTTGATGGGAAGCAAGCTGTGGTTGTTTAGTGGTTTTTAACTTTAATGGCTTTGGTAATGTAGCTTACTGCCTGTTCTATTCTTTTGCTGCTGGTACCCAATGCTTCGGGCAGAACGTCTCTCCAAACTGGCCAGACCCCAGTGCAGGGCCAGCAGGACATGGGAGGCCCTGGGAGGACGGGGTGGCCCCTCCTGTGGCTGTTTCTGCTCAGTGACTGCCGGGCTGTGTCTCCTGATAGGATGGTCTCCCTCAGTTTCCCCTCGGCACCCATGAGATCGCTTTGTCACATCAGGTTTGAGGTTCCTGTGTTACGATGCCACTAATAACAAGCAGCTGACAGAGCCCTCCCAAGCGTGGATGCCTGGTCGTGAGCTAGGCGAGGAGACCCAGCCCAGGGGTGCTCGGTGGTCCTCCCAGGCACACCTCGGTCTGTGGACGCCAAAGGCAAGCCTCTCCCTTTGTATTTGTGGTTCTCGACTGGGGTTCCAAAGGGAACCTTGGCTTCTGAAGGAATTTCTGTGGACACCTTGAAGTTGTTTGCAAGGTCCCATACCGGGGAAGTGTGTGAGGCTCCTCCAGACAGGCTGGGCAGCCTCCCAAGATGCTCGAAGGACGCTGAGATGCATTTCGTGCCCTGTGGCTGCTCTCAGCCCCGTGTCACCACCCTTTCATTCCTTCAAGCAAATGTTTGCTGAGTGCTGGATGTGCCGGGTGCTGCTTCAGGCACTGGGGACACAGAGGAGCAGGATGGACGCAGTCCCTGCCCTCCTGCGGTCTTCACTGTGGCTGAGCAGGAGACAGGCCAATGAGTCAAAAAACCGTTAGCTTGCAATAGGGATGCATGTGAAACACGGTCGCCGGCGCTTTGCTCCCCCAGTGACGCTGGGAAAGCCTCCTCAATGTGGCACCTCCAGCTGACAGCCCCGTGTTCCTGTCCCTCTGAGAGAGTCGGTCCATCCCAGCCCTCGCCTGCTGTCTCTCCCAGTGTCACATTCTGAGGATAAAGGCCCAGGCCTAAGCCAGCCAGGACCCGCCCCTTGGCCTCCCCCGCAGCTCCAGGCCTCGGAAGCTCCCGCGTCCAGCCCATTTCCCCCTCACAGCTGAGCACGGAACCAGCAGGAGCTGCTGTGATGGCACAGTAAACGATGCCCTGGCCCACATCCATCTTCCTGAGAAAGCTGATCGCCGGGCTGTGGTTGCAGGGAATGGAATTAAGACGGGAACAGTCAGAGAGGAACCGCAGCACCCGCAGTATCCAGGGAAAGCAAGGGAGGCACAAGGGGTGGGGACAGAGAAGGAGGGGCTGAGCCTCCAAGAGGAGCGCCAGCAAACAGGTCTAGACACCCCCCTTCCTCAAGAGCAGAGGACACTGGGGCAGGAAAGCCGCCTTTGCAATAAAACGCATGCGGAGCCAGCAAGAAGCTCATCAGCATCTTTCTGCCAGGCCAGGAGCTGAGCAGAGAGGCCAGGCACTTTGTCCAGGGACACCGAAGGGGTCAGGCAGGGGTGGAGCCAGGATTCCAGCCAGAACAGCCGCATTCAGAGCCTGTGGTCATCCCCACCTGCTGCACCGGGCTGGGTGACCAGGTGTGGTTAAGGACAGCCCCCTCCTCCAGGCAGCTGCGTCCAAGACTGCTACTTCCCCACCTCTGCTTTGTGTGGTAACAAGGAGGTGTCTAGTGCTTTAGAAATAAATGCTCCTCAAAAGAGAAGACATAAGGAACGGGGCTTTACTAAGGCCGGCTCGGATTCTCACAGTCCGTACCTGCCCAGGTAGGACCACAAAGCACTCTGGGTTTTCTCTGATGATTTCCTGAGCTGTCCAAGTGGGGCTGGAGTGGTAGGATGTTAGAAACATCTAGTGTCAGATGTTGGATTCACCACTTGTTGGCTCTACAACTGTGGACTACTGATTCATTCATTCATTCATTCATTCATTCATTCAGTTTTCTCATCTGTAAAGTGAACAGACAGACATCTATCCATACTTTGTGTGTGTGTGTGTGTGGTACTGGGAATTGAACCCATGCCTTCCCACTGAGCTACATATTTTGAGACAGAGTCTTGCTAAGTTTCCCAGGCTGGGCTTAGATTGTGACCCTTGTGTCTGAGCCTCCCAGAATGCTGGGATTACAGGAAATTGCAACCATGCTTGGCTATTCCAGATATAGTCCTTCTGCTGTTTCTCTCCTGTCCTTCATTCCTTGCATGCATCTATGCCACATCCATTAACCTTGTATTAGAAGCTGGCAGTCAGCTCAGTAGGCAAGCCATGCTCGTCAAAGAGTTCAAGAAAGAGTAAATGGCTCTGTCTTTATCAGTTGTGAATCAATTTATTTACCAGTATCTGAAAGACACAAAATAATGGTCACTATAATATGATGGAAGGTTATGACTGTTGTGAAAGAAGCTCAGAGATGAGCCAAACACACAGAGGGGTGACTGTCAGTGTCAGGGACCTGGGTTCCTTCCGTCTTGTGTTTCCCTACACTCGATGTGTGGCTTCCACTTCACAGCTCAAAATGGTGGCTAGAGATCATTTTGTATCCACGCTCCAGCTAACAAATAAGAAAGAATTTGAGAAAGTTGTGCCTTTTCTCTTTTAGGAAGGCTTTGCAGAAGTCCCTTACAACACTTCCCCTTAGATCTCAGAGATCAGAACTCAGTCATATGGATACATCTAGCTGCAAGGGAGTCTGGGTAATATGATTTTATGCATCATGTGGATTTCAAGTACTGTGATAAGATAAGGGTTTTGATGCTGCTGTAGAGAGGGAGAATGGATATTTTGTAGTTACTTACCAGTCTCTCTTGACTGAGATCCAGGACAATGGAAATTATCTTGCAGAAGATCTAATGCTAGAAGGTGGGCCCCAGCAAAGTACTCAGGGGCAGGAGTCCAAGGTTCTAGGTTTGTTTAGACTGGGGGAAGTTAAGGAAGTAGCTGATGTCACAAAGAAGGAACTCCAAAGGTGAGACACAACAGCTGTGGTGTTCCTGACTCCTACCCAGGCCCTTCCCACTTTCATGTCTTGGACAGGAGTCATCCCACCTGGGATGTGGGGCCTGAGACTGTCACTACCCTATAGCAGGGCTAAGTTTCCTGGCTGTGGGATTTGAGAACCAGGGGACAGGGGCCAGGCAGCTTATCACACAGGGATACAGCCTAGGATAATGGATGCTGTCAGGTGTGTGGAGATCTGAGTCAGAGAATCCTGAGTTCCTGTCAGGGAGAGTCCTGTAGCTGGCTCGCAGCAAGCCCCTTCTGCAAGGGAATGGTATTCTAGACAGGAGAATAGAGCTTGGGAGGCAAAACAAAGCTATTCCACTGAATAAATGTTCTGCATTAAAGCAGCCGGCATCGCGATGAATTAAACATCAGGTCTGAATGAAGGGAAAATGCCCTGATTTATAATTGCTCTGGGCAGGAGGCAGCCTGGGAGAGAGGCTGGGCTCCGTCAGGGACCCAGTTTCCCCACAGAGCTGCCGAAGCACAGAGAAGATACCGGTGCCTTCAGGGCAGGGGGATTGCGATGGAGTCATCTAGAAAAGGGGGTGTCCTGGAGAGATGGAGAGTGCATGACCGGGGGTCAGGAGCTGCCGCTGCTGTCTCTACTCTGTGACCTTGGCTAAGTCACATGACACCTCTGGGACCCTTCTCCCCTCGTCTGGCAGGATAATGGCAGCTGCTATTCTTTCTTGGTTCTCAGGGGATGAAGGGAGATGATGGATGACAAAGGGCTTCGGCGACACAGTGTTGCTGTTGCTTCCTAGCTCCAGAAGGTCCCGTCGCTGCTGTTGTGTCTGCTGTGTCCCTACAGACACAGCAATGATCCTGAGGCTCAGGTCCCTGGGAAAAATGGGGAAACCAGAAACTGGAAAAGCGAAGCTGCCAGGCTTCAAGGAGGAGTTAGGCGGTGAGAAGAGCAGGATGGATTGGCAAGATACACTCAGAAATGCGCTCTGAAGACGCTCGTGAGCACAGCTCTGAACCAAATGAGCGCATCTTCTTGCAGGCAGTGTGGTGCAGTGGTTAAGATCCAGGGCCTGGCTCGAGTCCCAGTTCACCCCGAGGGTTAGCACTGCAAGGATTAGGTGACTTAATACAAGGAAAGCACCGGTGATCTCACCTGGCACACAGAAACATCCCCGTAATTTCTCGCTCTTATTAATAAGCTTCTGATATTAAGCCCATCAACAAATGTCTAGAAAAGCAACCATAGGCTGGCTTCGTAGGCTCTGGAGTTATGCCACAGCCTGGCCACTCATCCTTTGCTGTGCACAGGAGCCCCCGAGGAGTTTGCCAATATGCAGATTCTGGATGAAAGTCTACACTGCAGGCTGGGATTCTATATTTCTTGCTACGGCCCCGGAGATGCAGGTGTGGACCACACACTGAGTAACGAGAGGTGAAGAGCTGCTCTCGGTGCAATCCCTGTTGGCACCGCCTGTCCCAGCGCAGGTGTGTGGAGGCTGTTGGGGCAACAGGTCTACACACTCCCCTCTGCCCCCATGGCCACCTGTACCAGCTGCTGCCCAAATCCTCCTTCCCAGGGAAAGTGATCATGTCTACACAAGAGGGATGAGTCTTGATTTCCACTTTCAAGACTTGGTCAGCTCACAGTACCCCCCCCCCACCTCAGGCAATCTGTCTCACTGGGATATTTCTGATCCATTAGAAATGACACAAATCCATTCCTAAAAATTCCCAGCAGCCGAGGACTGTGAGGAAGGTGCTGGGAGAAAAAAAGTGAGTGGGCAGCTCCCCACAGGCACCCAGACCCTGATCAGGTCCTTTGAGTGTGTGGCCCGGAGCAGCCCAGCTTCCCTGAGCCTGGATCTCCAGCAGCTGGTGGGATCGCTGGAAACCCGCTCTCCTGATCAGCATGTGCACACATCAAGAGCTGGCTGCCAGTGACTGCTAAGCGCAGAAAGCAAATCACAGAAAAGCTTAATTTCATTTTTTAGAAAGGTACAATCATATATATTTTGCAACCTCATGAGAAAGTCTAGGAAAATCTCTATCATACTATTAGCAGCTGTTGTCTCTGGGGGAGAGACAGGAAGGATTAGGAGGGACTTTAACTTTTGATATTGGAAATGTCTCCATTGTTTGAGTTTTTAAACAATGAGCATTCGTTACTTTCATAATGGGAAAGACCTTCATTTTAAGTCTGTGTGAAGATCGCTGCGCCAGCTTTCTAGACCGTGGTGGGCAGAGGGAGCCTTAGCCACAGTCCTTTCTCCCAGCGGGCACAGACCACAGGCCTGGGGTCAGAGGCCGGCTTTGCCCTGATGGCTGTGTCATGAGGCCACCTATCTCACAGGAACATTCCCGATCTGTTAGAAATGGCACCAGCTCCTAGGTGGGTTGAGCGCCGGCTCCTCGCCAGCAGCCGGGACGGGAGCACCCCAAGCCCTGGGGCAGTGTCCAGGGATCGCCCTTCCCAGGAGGTGGGAGGACACGGCGGTGGCCAGGCAGACACAGCGAGCCTTTCTGAGGGTGCACTGCGGCCCCAGAGTGGGATTCTTCAGGCTGTCTAGGGAGAGGGACAGAGGTTGGTGCCAGGCTGCGACTCAGCTCTAGTCACCCCAGGTTCCACTCTGCTCAGGCCATTCCTGCTCTCTAGGATGCTCTTCCCTCTCTCACTCGGCTTCTCCCACTGCCTGGGGACGACCTGGCTGCCTCTGAGCTGAGTCATGGATGGCCAAGGGTCCTCTTCGCCTTTCAGTCTCCAGCACCTGGCACTGTGCCAAGCACACATTTTCCTACCTTTTTGTTTTGCTAGAAATCCCTTAGAGCAGTGGAAGCGAACCTACAGCATGCCTGCCGCAGTGGCCACACTCAGCCCTCTCTGTTGGCATGCTTAGCCAAGTCGCCCCAGCAGCTGAGCATCACACAACAGCGCATACAGGGGCCATGGGCATGCTCAGAAAGGAGCAGCAGTGCCAGGCGATGACGTCACAAGCAGTGTGGGCCCCCAGTCTCTAAAAGGCTCACTATCACTGCCTTAGATTTTCGTGGGTGTCTTCCTTGGCTCTCAGCTGAGGGGTCCATAAAGGAGGACAAGGCAGAGGACTTGAGGGTGGGGACTGGCGACCTCTAGCGGCCAGGTGCAGGGCACCAGGAGCAGCGGGGGGCGGGTGCTAGGAGGGGGTGGGGACTGGGGACCTGGAGAAAGAACCAGGATTTGAGGGGGACCACGGTACCAGCCCGTCCCCAGTGTAGTGGCCTCTCTGCGGGTTTCCAAGGGGGCTGTGGCTTGGCTCAAAGCAGAATAAAGCTGGAGGGAGCTTAGAGCCACTTCCCTATGAAGGAAACTGAGGTGGGGCATCCCGTGGGAAGGAGGATGGATGCAGACAGGGCGCAGGACAGAGTGACCCTGCGTCTGTCCCCCGCTCAGACCTTGCCAGAGGCGTCAGAACCCAGAGGCCCTTCAGCTAGTGGGGACATCCCACCTGAGAGCTCCACCCTGCTCCTCTGTCTCCACCTGCCTCACCATGCCTGACACCAGCTACTGAGCAGGACTGTGCGCAGGGGGAGTGGAGCCCACTGAGATAGAGAATGTGCGAGATAGAAACGAAGTACAAATGACGGTCTCCATCCTGGCCCCTCTTTGTGGTCCCCAACACGTGCTGTCACCCTCCCCACGGCCGTGTCCTCCAAGCTGGTCCTTGCCCATGGAAGGGAGATTAACCAGCACCAGGAGCTCTGAGTGATACCCTCCTAGATGAGTCATGTGGCCTCACATTAGAAGAGACTTTTCTGGAAGCCTCTTGCGTGCTGCCCACCATTCCACCCCATGTGGGGAATCTAGGGGGTGACTGGGGTGCAGCCCAGCCCTGTGCATCCCAGAGGTCACTCAGGAAGGCAAGCACCTTCTCTGCCAGCATGATGGGCACATGGTGCCCACCCACCCTTGCCTGCTCCCTGCTGCCCTGCAGTGCAGACCGCACGCAGCCTGGGCTGTCTACATGCAGAGCCACTCGGAGGCGGGGACATAAATACAATCAGCGAACATAAATAAACCTGCTGGCTGCATTGGCGAACATGCAGCCCCCTGGGGAGCTGGGCTGTGTTTCCAGGGGTGGGACTCAGTTCCAAACCAATGCAGCCACTTCCTCGGGAAAGGCGAGGCTGGGGCTCCAGAGTGCAAGAGAGGGATCAGAGCATAAAATATTAGAAAAAGGAGATGTTTCAGCCCAACAGTCAGAACTTTAATATTGTAAAGGACCTTTCCAGCGGCTCTGACCCTGTTTGCGCATTAGACTCACCTGCGGTGGTTCAAATACCAGATCAGCCAGACTCCGTCCCTCCCGCCTGGAGGATGCTGGTGCAGACAGTTGGCGGGGCTGCGCTCCTGGGGGAGCTCGGGGCGCGCCTTGGTTTGGTTCCCTGTGCTGCTGGGAACTCGGTTCCTCCACTCAGATCATATGGGCTGCTCTTTCCCAGCGCACAAAAGAGATCAAGCAAATGAACAGAATGTTCTGCATTAAAGCCCCTTCCCCAGTGCCCCGTACATTTCCTCTCCTTGGGCACAGGCACCTGCTGGTAATCGGCGAGGGGGCCACGTGAGCAGGAACACTCAGAAGTCGG
>PVJO010025560.1:0-22537 GCA_004026905.1 Hystrix cristata
ATGCTGAATCTCCATTGTAAATTTATTCAGTACATTAGACATCCTGATATAAACATCTGAATGATAAACTGTTACCCAAAGAGCATACGTTGTGTCATGTGTTGACCCTTCGTGATTTTTGGAATGTGGAGGGGCTACAGGAAAGCCTAAGGGCCAGTAGAAAGGAGAGAAAGAACTAGTAGAGAATTATTTTATTTTATTGTCGTTTTTTGGTACTGGGGCTCAAACTCAGGGCTCTGTGCTTGCTAGGCAA
This sequence comes from Hystrix cristata, assembly GCA_004026905.1. Classification (NCBI taxonomy): domain Eukaryota; kingdom Metazoa; phylum Chordata; class Mammalia; order Rodentia; family Hystricidae; genus Hystrix; species Hystrix cristata. Next base: position 254 of record PVJO010025560.1, read on the forward strand.
GCACTGTAACCACTGATCTAAATCCCCAGCCCGAGAATTATTTTATTTAAATTTGATGGCTTCTGTGGAAAAGCTAGGCACTTCTCATGTGCATAATAAGATCCACCATCTTGTTAAGCACTGCCATTTTGAGACTGGGACTTCTAGGATACTATTAGAGGTTAGTTTTAGGTAAATTTGTTTTTTAGCTATCAGAAAGTCCTCTGTGTGGACAACCTCATTTCAACAGAGTGCATTTGGTTGGGAAATGGTAATTAGGAAAATTAAAAGAATAAGAATAGTTCTTGTGTCTAAGTACTTCATCTTGTCTTGGGTGTGCTTTGCTCTCCTTGTCATAGGGGGTTTGGTTTTGCTGTATTTTTTAAGAGCAGAATGATACAGTTTAGAAGCTCTTTTATAAAGGGAGGTGATGCACACTTTGGCAGTAGAGCACAGTCTGTTTCTCCCATTACTCTGTAATTGAGAGGCATGTTAATATCCTCATAAAAGACATTTTGCTGCCTCTTGTTTAAATGCTCAGCTGTTCTGCTGCCCGTTATTTCCCCCAGGCAGCCAGTGACTGACTGGAGTCAGCAGGTTTTTATGGCATTAACAGCAGTCTACTCTTTTATTTTTAATGTGATTCTTAATCCCACCCTCTCCTTTGTTTTTTGCAGATTTCTGCAACTGAGAATAGACTGGTAGTGCATTCCACACCTGCTGAAGACGACTCTTGTAAGCATTTGCCCTTTGCTTTGGAGGGCGGGGTCTTGTTCTCCATCCATATTTGGTCCAGAGGTGTCAGTGTTAAGAAAGGCACATACTTTAGCTGATCGATCGTCCACTTGGTTTTAAGGACTGGTGCTTGAATATCCTTCACACATTTCATGACTTAGAGAAAAGCTAAGTTCAACTAAACTTGGTTAACTTGAGACAAATGGAATACTTTTGATGCATCTCTCATAGAGCTTGTCCTATCCTTTCTACTAAACTCTTCCAGATTTAAAGCTGTATAAAGAAATTTTGAAGTTTTATTTTAACAGAGGTTTGTCTGAGAAGGATTTTTATTCATTTACTGGGATAAAAAAATTGGTATGTGAACTGGGCCTGGTGGTGTGTGCCTGTAATCACAGCACTCTGGGAGTCTGAGGCAGGAGGATTGGAAGTTGGAGCCCAGCTTAGGCAATTTAACAGTTTAGCAAGATGATGTCTTGGGGTGAGGGGTGCTGAGAATGTAGCTCAGTACAAAGGCCCTAGGTTCAATCACCAGTACCACCAGAACAAAACAAAACATTGGTATTTGAGTATCCCTTTAAGGTTCTAGAGGTTTTCCTGCTGGTGCTGAATTTTGGGATCATTTTGCACCTCCCAAAGATAAAAACATTTTGTTTTTACTTCGCCATGTCCACTTTCTATTCATTTTCAGTGCATCATTTCATTTTAAAAAATGTACGTAGAGATTTCTAGCATCTCCCCAAACAAATTAATTTACTATTCACTAAAAACTCCAAAACTAAAATAGAAGTATGAGCTATGCAGATCTCTAATAAACCTTCCCTTAACATTTCAGAGAAAAACTCTTACTGCTTGAATCCAGGAACATTCCTTTTGTAGTCATTTCACTTGGACTAGAAATATTTATGGTTTTGACTAGGTCTTTTTTTGGAAAATAAGCCTGAATCTTTTGGTACTTTGTTGACTCAATTCTAGAGTTTAAAGAATTTTTTTTATGATTCCTTAGTAGCTATGTAAATGGCTCTTCTGTGATTCTTCTGAGGTCCAAGGGATGAATACACTGGCAGGAAGTTAACTCATGGGGTTGGCATTTTGATGATTATGAAAAAAACTTTATGGATCTCTTCTCCACAGTCTTCATCCATGGATCTCTGCTACAAAACTGACCAGAGGACTGAGATTATTCACACAGCACACATACATACACACACACTGAGATTTCTGACCGCAGGTACCACCATTTCCCCAGTTTCAGTTCAAGCTCCCCAGAGGTTATTGGGATGCCAACTACTAAAAAGACATTAGAGTCCACAAACGGCCTTAAGAAATGACAAATGCTACAGGGCAGAAAGTTCTTTATACGGAGTGGTTTGGATTGCTTCTCTGTGGCGGGGTGAGTAAGCCTTCTAAAAGATAGCAGCCTGACTTGTGAGAGAACTTGAGCACTAGGCTGTTAGTTTAGACTATTCTTTAACAGAAGGACAGCATTTTTAGAGTAAAGTTTTTTGTGGCATTGAAAACACATTCCTTGGTAGAAAAGTGCCCAATTTTTGCGTTTTGGAAGAACCCTCTCTAAGACTTTTCATGAGCTACTGTAAAATGTTCTTTTATAACTCAAGCAGGTAACTCCCAGGTTAAGAGTGAGGTGCAGCAACCTGTGTCCCCCAACCTGCTGAGTCCAGATGCCAGAGCCACCAGCCTTTCTGAAAGCTCTCCTCCCAAAACAGCGAAGGTACGATGGCCACCTGTCTCTGAGTTTTGGGGCATGGTGTATTTGCAGAGCTGATAACACTTTATATCAGTATGTTCAATGTAACCTGTTTCTGTTTTCCTGGGGATGGTAATGCCAAATAAGGATATGCAAATCACTTTGCTGAAAATCTCCTGCTTAGGGTTTGGACCAGGAGGGGGAAGGGTCACTAGTGTGTCTATTTGAAATCTGGAATACCCATGGAAGTTTTACAAAAACTCAAATTAAAATAATATGACCTTAAAAAATCTAAGTTTATAGATCTGTGAATGGGTGAAGCCCCACAAAATGAGAAATATGAGAAATCTGTTAAATTAGCATGTTGGATAGAAATGTACAGTCACCTGGAGGGCAGTGGCTCCCCAATCTGAACAGTTTGACCATAACCTGATTGGTTGTTAACATTTTTAGAGAAAGAATGTGTCTGCTGGGATGAGAATTAATTTTTCTATAAAAATCAGCATTTAAGCAAAATTATGCTAGGGAGTAATACTAGATGTTAAGGAATGTACAAAAATTTTTGTATGCTAAGACAATTTTATTAGGCTACCCAATGTCCAGTCTCCTTTTATTCTCCAATTAAAAAAAAAAAGGTCTTTCCCTTTCTGTGAGCAAACATATACTCCCATAAAACTAACCAAAAATTTTTTTTCCAAAATTTATTTCAGGTTTATTAACTGACTTGTTTCAATTGCATGCTTTGTTAATGCAATGTTACTTCACCTATATGGATTAATAATTGGACATACCCACACTTCTTTAGTATATTTCTCCTTGGTGTACTCTTTCATGGCTGGATTTTGTTTCAAAAGTTTTAGCTTGATAGAAACTCAACAGGTAGAATTATGTAAAGGTGGTTTGTGCTGCCCCAAATTCATAGTCCCATCTGCTATACTTATGACCCTTCACTGTGTATGTGGTTGATCCTGGGTCCACTTCATTGCATCAGAAGATGAAGATACAAGGATATAGTGAAGGTTTGGAATAAGAGGAAGAAATGGGAGAATCCAGGATTTAAAGGGTAGAGTAAAAGGATAGGGATAGTGAAAAAGATGAACAAAAAATCCAAAAGGAGGCAGAAAGTTATGAGGAAAGTAAGGCTTATTAGGAAGGAACAAAAGAGCCAGGCATGGTGGTGCATGCCCGTAGTCCCAGCAGTCTGGTAGCCTGAGGCAGGAGGATTTAAAAAAAAAAGACTGAAGATTCAGCTCAGTGCAAAGGCCCTGGATTCAATCCCCACTGTCACCAAGGTGGGGCTGAGAACAAATGGACTGAGTTATGATTAAGTCTGCACATGTGCCCGCCTGAGTGTCTTCTGGTCTTGAAGATCTGCTCATGCTGTCATCAGCACTCTGTTTTTCCATTATCTGGAGGCCAACAACAGAGCAAATGCCACAAGGTTGCTTTGCTTTCCAGCAGCATTCCTGCCCAGATGTGAGTCCTTGGGTTGTGGTTCTGGATCAAAAATGGCAAATAGAGGGCATTGGGGAGCTAGCTTAGTGGTAGAGCATTTGCCTAGTAAGTGCAAGTCCCTGAGTTTGATTCCCAGCGCCGCCCCCACCCCAAATCTGTTCCTGAGACCAAATTCTCAATACAGCCATCCCACCTTCAACTGTTAGGCCAGACATCTGTTAGGTTGGACTGACCCTGTACTAAATTGAGATCTTTCCTGATCTAAACTCCAGGGTCTGGGCCAATGAGTGCTGTGTGAAGGGCCACATCTTGTGTAGGTCTTCCTGGGCACACCGGGGAGTGTAGACAGAGGTGGAACTTTTCCTGCAGCCATGTCAGTCCCACACCTCCTCCTTTGGTCCTATTACTCAGAAACGGAGTGCATACAGCCCTTCCTTCCCAGACCCTGGCTGAAGACTGGAGTAAACTGGCCTGTGCTTATCCGAGGTCCAGAGCTCAAGGTCATGGTGTCCAGAGTCTGAGGTGGGCCTCGATCACATTTCTACTTTTATTTAAGGGCGATTTACTTTCTTTTCTTCAAAACTCCCCTTTACAGTCTGCAGGCGAGCAAGACACTTCAGTTAATGTGTACAAGAAGACCTGTTGGCATAACTGGTATCATGGCTATAGACTGCAGCAGAAGTTGTTTCTCCACTTAGGGAAATTACATGCAGTTAAAAATACATTTGTTCACTCAGAATAGATTTTTGGATCCCACATATCCTAGAAAAAACTGTTCCTTAGTGCCCATCTGTCTGTTATTGGAAACAGGACATCTAAGGTAGAGACTCACTTCAAATTTAGCTTCCTAAAGTGGAAAAAAAAAAAGTACAGTAAGCATTTTGTTCACTTTGAACACTGGCCATGTAGTTTAGTTGATGAGACGTGTTGCTAATGAAATTGAAGTTGCAGGTCCATTCTCAAAAAAGATGTTGTTCTGAGAGCAGAGCTCAGTGGACCCTGTGAGAAGAATTGTGCTGGTTCTACTCCGGGAGACTCAGAGGTTTTTAATTGTCAGCTGTTCCACAGTAAAGAAAGGGAGAAAGAGCAACTCAGCGATCTCTTGAACTTTGTCTTTCTGTCTGAGAGACGTCTTCCACTGAATGTTCCCAGAGGGGAGCATGGGGGAAAGGCGAGAGGATGAGCCTGGCTGTGGGGACACCCACTGGGCCTGCAGTGGCATGTGGAGAGCAGACTGTGAGAGAACATGCGCTGCAGTGCCCCTCCTGGTGTCCTGTCAGCTGTGGTCCTGGAGATTGAGCCCAGGGCCTCACACATTAGGCAGGTGTACTACCTCTGAGCTGCAGCCCCAGCCCTTGTTGTGTGCTATCTTACAAAGCTAGAATTATGCTAGAAGGGCCCCTAGAATCTTTTCTGTCTTTCTCAGAGCACTAAGATTTCCTCTGTGTATATAGAGCAGTCTATTTAAGACATGAATATTAGCCAGGCATGGTGCACACACCTGTATTTCTAGCACTCTGGGAGCCTGAGGCAAGAGGATCACAAGTTTGAGCCCAGCCTGGGCAATTTAGCAATGTAGTGAGACCTGTATCAAAATAGAAAAGAGCTAGGATGTACCTCGGTGTGAAGGCACTAGGTTCAATCCCTAGTACAGAAAAAAAAATCTTTCCAATGCTTTCACAAAGCGTTTCATGGAAGGGTAAAAGCTGCACAGAGCTGGTCCAACCATTTACTGTATGATGAAAATTTTTAGTTTTACTACCTAGAGATTTTGCAGAAACTGGAAGGAGGGAATGAAAGGCATTTTGTGGTGTTCTGAGGAATGGAGGCCTGACATCAATATAGGATTTTCTTCTGATTTCACCATACTACCCAAGTGGGGCCTTCATTAGACTGAAAAGAATATGTAAGACAAGAGGGTGAAAAAATAGAGATGAAGCCATGCAAATTTATTGGAAAATTTGTTGGAAAAATAGTTTTAAGTAGATTCTTATCAAAAGGGGCTCTGTAATATCCCTCATGTGGAAAAGACAGTGTTTATGAGCATGAATTATTTATATATACCTCATTCATCCAGAATATCCTGAAGATATTATCTGTACATTTTAATTTAAAACCAAGTGAAGACTGGCTTTCACAAAGTGCTGTAGTGAGATTATTGCCATTTGGGTTAGCATCTGCTCTCTTCCTGAAAGAATTCCCTTTAGTTATGGAAATTTAACCTTCCAGGACAATTTAGAAAATGCCCTGTTGGTTTCTGAGTCAGGAGTTCCAGGTTTTAGTTCTAATTCTGTTCCTATGTTCGTAGCTTTGATAAGCACCTGCATCTTGATACTTTAGCTCTACATGTAAAAGGTGGTTGGGGAGAAGGGATGAAAAAAGTCTTCGCTTACTAGCTGAAAAACTATACTGTAAAGATAAAGAATGTCTAATATGCTCATTGGCAGTGTCTGAAAGGTGACTGTGCCAAGTCTGAGCATGCCATATAGGCTGGGGCGGGATGTCTGCCAGGCCTGTGACAATGGGAGCAAGTTTTGAGCATTGACTATGCTTCCTGTCATCTGAATAGACACGGAGGCAATTACAGAAAAGTGGCTGAGCGCCCAGGACAGAGAAAATAAAGGGAAGGCAGAGCTGCAGCCACTGCGACTTGGCATGTTACCATGTTGGGGATCCTCTTGTCTTTGTGACATTGTGTGGTCCCCTGGGCAGCTGCTACATCAACCTTAAATAATACCATGAAGGGATACTGTGAGAAATGAATAGGAATAAGGGGAACCTGGTAGGTCTGGCTGGTTAGGAGCTTGCGGCTAGTTGGTTTGAGGTAGTAGTCTATTAAAGGGATCTTAAGCAGGAAGATGACTTTTCTCTTGTGTTAGTGAAGCTCCCTTAAAGAGAGAGTGTTGTGGATCAGATGTGGGAGGTAGTACAGCACTAAAAAATTGTTAATGAGGGGCTGGGGATTTAGCTCAGTGATTATAGAGTGCTTGCCTTGTAAGCACAAGGGCCTGAGTTCAATCCCTGGCACCACAAAAAAAAAAAAAAAAAGAATTGTTAATGAGGCGCTCCCTGTTCGGGTAAAGTCTCATAAAAGATCGCTCGCCTACGCTGGGCTGTGTTCCAGCTTCAGGTAGATAGTAGTGAGGCTGATTTTGCCATGATGAGTGGAGTCTTATTTTTGGGTCTGAGTTTTTGAGTTGAGTTTCGAGATTGGCTGTGGTCAAGCGCTCCAGGGCACACCAGATGATTGTGTATTCATTTAAGGTTCCTGTTTGTCTCTTCCAGCTTCTGCTTCCTGCTCCCGGTACCTAATTTCTGCTCCTGCCTTCTACTTTCCTCCTCATGTGAGCTCAACCTTCACTTCTCCAATGTTCTCTTTTCCGTTCACTGCGCCACTCCCCTCAACAGTGTGTCCCTCGACTCAGTGTGTGTGTGTGTGTGTGTGTGTAAGCTCGCCCTGTATCCCTCCCTGCCCCTCCCACAGAATGATAGCTGTTTCCTGCTGTACCATGTGAAGTTTCTGCTGCTGCTGTCTTTACCAATCACACTGAGTGCTTATTCACCTGCATCTATTTCAAGTGTTAAAAATACAGAATGCCCTTTTTGCAACTGAGAAAAAAATTCAATCTGACAAATACTTTTACATTACTATTACTTTTACATTAATGAACTGTGACTTGGACAGGCCCTTCCAGTGGCTTCAATTGTATTATTCTATACAAATCTTATTCTGCATTTTAATATATCTCCTCCTTGCTGGGCAAGGACCATGTAGTCCTTTTACTGAAGACCTAACTAAAACTATGCAAATATATTTCCATTTAGAACCAGTCTTATCAGAATGTCCATAAAAGAAAAAAAGAATTCTGGGCTGGGATTTAGCTCAGTGGTTAAAGTGCTTGCCTAGCAAGCACAAGGCCCTGAGTTCAAACCCCAGGACCCAAAAAAAAAAAAAAAAAAAAAAAAAAAAAAAAAAAAAAAAAAAAAGAATTCTGAGCTCCAAATAATGCCTTCATTATTCCAAAAGCATTCAATACAATAACATGGGGTCACACTGAGAAACCTCCCTTTTTATGCGTGGTACTGTGGTCTTTTCATTGCTCAAATTTTTCTTTTTAGGACTCTACTCCTAGAATGAAGTAGGCTGCTGTTACCTAGACATTTCCACTTAGTTTTGTTCATTTATTCTTTTTTTCTTTTTTTTTTTTTTGTGCTGGGGATCGAACTCAGGGCCTTGAGCTTGCTAGGCAAGTGCTGTACCACTGAGCTAAATCCCTAACCCCTGTTCATTTGTTCTTGTATCCTTTGGGTACTATTTGGGAGTTTATCATGAATTTTATTAAACTCCCTTTGTAGATCTTTCTCTTTACTCCTATTTTGTGTTGATTTTATATTTCCGTGTCCTGTCCAAATCTACGTGGAAAGCCATCCCTATTTTTTGTTTTCCCTCCTAGTGAATCATGTGGCAAGTGACCAGCAGTCTGAATTTTGATGGGCCTATTTCCAGGCCTTTCAGTCAAGTCTGTCTTGCCTGTAACCTGGTCCTTCTGGATTAACCATTCCAATCCTGGGCCTTGGAATTAATTTATTTTATTCACCACCATGTGTTTCTGGTGGGAGCCCAAACTGGTCTGGGTGCCACCTAAGATGCCTCCTGCATCTGCTGGTTGAGGTGTTGCACTGGGGTGACCCAGAGGTTACCCACACCTAGGAACCCCCATCATTAGTAGCCATGTAACCATTTCTTATCATGTAAAAGCTTATATTATTTTTGAAATTCTGACTTTTATCGGTGCTGGAGTACCAACTATTTTGTATTTTTTTATGATTGAGTGTAAATAGGTTGATACAGTGTGCCCACCCTTACTCCACACTTGGGAAATTGTTCAGGAATTCCCAGCATTAACAAATACATTCCTTGACTGGGGATTTAGCTCAGAAGTTAGAGTGCTTGCCTTGCAAGCACAAGGCCCTGAGTTCGATCCCCAGCACCAAAAAACAAAAAACAAATGCATTCCGCATTGCATTCATTTTATTCTCGATTGAATTTTAGAAACATAGAACCTGTAGCCTTACTGTGCTATACTTCCTTTTGGGGGCCTAACAAAATAGCTTGTGTCTCTGATAAATTGTTCCATTTGTGTGTCCATTTTGTTTTTTTTTTTTTTTTTTTTTTTTTTTTTTTTTTTTTTTTTTTTTTTTTTTTTTTTTTTTGGTGCTGGGGATCGAACTCGGGTCCTTCTACTTACAAGGCAAGTACTTTAACCACTGAGCTAAATCCCCAGCCCTGTGTGTCCATTTTGACTTGTTAAAAATCATATGCTTGCTGAGCATGGTGACACACACACATAATCCCAGCACTCGGGAGGCTGAGGCCGGAGGATTGCCACAAATTCGAGGCCATCCTTGGTGCCATAGTGAGTTCAAGGCCAGCCTAGAGTACCTTGTCTAAAAAAAATAATAATTAAAAAGAACAAAAAATTAAAAGACCAAAATATTATGCTTAGTTGATGAAACAAATCAAGGTTATAAATGGAGGGCAAAAAAAGACGCTTTACTGAAATTGAAATGCCTTTATCTAATTCCCAAGGCCAAACACTCCTGGTCACCTTGAAATTTATCCCCTTCAGAATCTGTTCTTATAATAATATATCCTTGACACTTGAATCAAATATCTTCTTCTGTGTCATGATGACATTTTCTCCTAATCCCTGCCCCTACCCCATCTCCTTCCTTTAACATTTTGTGTGTACTTACTTTGTATGCGTGATGACTTGTCTACACCTTTCTCAGCAGTGTAGCCCAAGCCCACCTGTCATCAGTGACTGTTACATTAGAGCACACAGTTTGAGAAGGGAATACAGTAGAACCTCTTGGCTTTACAGTCAGCTGCTGGAACGCAGGTTTAGTGTTCCTATGAGAATTGACTGGCCAGCTAAGGGAGCCCTTAGATACCATAAATTCTAGGGCCAGTCTTAGCGGAGTACTAGCCCATCACTGCCTATGCTGGTTAAAGTTGTCCTTTTCCCTTTCCTTTTCCTAGAAGTTTCAGGTACCTGCAAGAGAGACTTGTGTTGAATGTCAGAAGACAGTGTACCCCATGGAGCGTCTCCTGGCCAACCAGCAGGTGTTTCACATCAGCTGCTTCCGTTGCTCCTATTGCAACAACAAACTTAGGTAAGCTAGACCAGAACAAGCCATCTCTGTATGTGTAAAGCTCCAGTGGAATCTTTGGCTTTTACAGCATGGATACTAAAAACAGTTGTGCTAATGGTGTTACTTTGGAAGCTCCTGGAAAAGTAGAAAGCACTATTTTGTAACAGGTCTTTCATGTCTAATGATAATGGTCTTTGGGGCTTCTTGATACACTGATATGCTTGTTTGCATGTTAGGACTGAAGTTTAAATATGGATTGCAGATAAAGCCCCTCGTGACTTAATTTAGTAGATTATTTTCCCTTGGTATCATAAAATCATAAAGTTAAGAAACCCCAAGAGTTTACTTGCCTAAACCCTTACTTTAGTGCCCTAAGCACTGTATAAATGGTAATAATAGCAATAATTACAGCCCCTGGAGAGCATGTATTCTCTATGTTGCTTTGTTTATTATTTCTGAGAAAATAATTATTATGTATCATTCTAAGTAACTCAAAGATCTAAATGTGACAAACTGGGGAAATATCCCATGTTAATTCATTCTAATCTATCGTAAACCTCACTTCAATTAGCTCCTTAGAGAAGGAGGTAACCAAGATGTCTCTTTCCCCAGGTTTCCTTCCAGAACAAGCATCCTTTGTTCTGGAATACACTCATAAGATGTTCTGGTACCTGCAGGACACTTACCAGGGAGATACCTCACCATTGCTAGTGCCAGTGTGAGATACCTCTAACTAGACAACTTCCTCTTGTATTGAGCCAAAATCTGCCTCTGTGATTCCCATTCATTAGAGTTTTTTAAATTGTTGTTGTTCTTATTGTTTTTTGTTGTTTCTGCCCACAAAGTTCATTTTTGCTCCAGGGCACATTATTCATTTTTGGGAAATGCTTTCAGTATTAAAACCCTTTCAAATATATAACCCTGTGTCTTAGTCAATTTCTTAGTCACCAGGACCCAACACCCACAATTTAAGGAAGGAGAGATTTACTTTGGCTCACATTTCATTCCATAATTAGCTGGCCCTAAGGTAGGACAACATGGTAGAGAAGGGCATGGTGGAGGAGAGCTGCTCACAGCATGGTGGACAGGAAGCAGAAAGTCAAAGGAAGACCTGGGAAGGGAGATATGCTCTTCAGAGTCACACCCACAGTGACGTATCTCTTCCAGCCAGACCTTACCTCCTGCCACCAAGTCAGCTATATTGCCCCCATAGTCCAATCACCTTTCCAAAGCCCTGCCTATTAAGGCATGAAGATTTGGGGGAAAATCGTAACACACTCTGTGAGAGACTAAATATAAAGACTTGTCCAGCACCAACATTGGGTAAGACTTGGCTACTGCTGTTATCCTATTAATCATAGGTTACTTTGTGTGCATGCTGAGGGTCAAATCTATAGCCTTGCACATGCTAGGTGAGCATCCTACCTCTCAGCTTTATTCCTGGCCCCGTAGCTTACATTTATTCAGTCAGTAGTAGCTATTGAGCGCCAGCTGTTTTCAGAGCATTATATCCATTCTTGTAGAATTGTGCTTTTAAATTATAACGCAAATGGGGAAGTAGGAAGACAAAGATTCAGTGTTTTTAGTGAAGGAACATCATTATAAGTAGTTACAGGTTTTTTGTTTGTTTGTTTGTTTTTTTGTTTTTGTTTTTGTTGCAGGTTATAAATACTGAGGAAATGTAAAAATGATCAGAGCTAGGTATGATTACCTAGGGAAGATTTCCTGGAAAAAAAGTAATTTAAAAAAATTTTGACAGAGGAGAGTGGAGTTATTTGAAAATGGGGAGCACATAGCAGGTAGAAGAATGACTTGTGAATGTTTAGTCTTAGGTTTAAGTGCAAGGATTTTAAAAAGTATATTTAAAAGGGGGTAGAGAATCCTGATTCATTGCTGTGCTTTTAAAGATATTTTTCTCACTTAGTGTCTTTTGAAAATACTGGAAATGCCAGATGTTAGCCTGCTTGATATAAATGAGAATTTGGGGGGGGGGTGGAGATCAAATTCAAGGCCTTGTGCTTGCTAGGCAAGCACTCTACCACTGAGCTAAACCCCCAACCCCAAGAATACTAAGATTTGCTAACTTTATATTCTTTTTCTTTTGATGATAGTCTAGGAACATATGCATCTTTACATGGGAGAATCTATTGTAAGCCTCACTTCAATCAACTCTTTAAATCTAAAGGCAACTATGATGAAGGCTTTGGGCACAGACCACACAAGGATCTGTGGGCAAGCAAAAGTGAAAATGAGGAGACCTTGGAGAGGCCAACCCAGCTTCCAGATGCAGGGGAGACACCACAGAGCCCAGGGGTAGAAGATGCTCCCATCGCCAAGGTGGGTGTGCTGGCTGCAAGTATGGAAGCCAAGGCCTCCTCTCAGCCAGAAAAGGAAGACAAGCCAGCTGAAACCAAGAAGCTAAAGATCGCCTGGCCTCCCCCAACTGACCCTGGCAGTTCGGCAAGTTCGTTGGAGGAAGGAATCAAAGTATCTAAACCCAAATGGCCTCCTGTGGATGAAGTCAGCAAGCCAGAAGCTCCTGAGGATGTAGATCTGGATCTGAAAAAGCTGAGACGATCTTCATCACTGAAGGAAAGAAGCCGCCCGTTCACTGTTGCAGCTTCATTTCGATCCTCCTCTGTCAAGAGCCCCAAAAATTTGTCCCCATCTGTCAGAAAAGGCTGGAGCATGTCAGAGCAGAGTGAGGAGCTTATGGGAGATGTAGCTGCAGAAAGGAGACAAGTGGAAAGTGCCAGTGTTCCTGAGAAGAATGAGAACATGGAGAAAATGACCTGGCAAAATGAGGAATCTAGAAGAGGGGAGGCAGGGAGACCAAGTAAGGGAATTCAGAGTTGTGAGGCAGGACGTGAGAATCTCATAGAAAATGGTGCAAACCTGGATGATGAGTACAGCAACATCCTCAAAGAGCAGTCTCCAGTAGAACCCAAGTCTCCAGATTGGTCCAGCTTTGCAGATAACACCTCCCCTGAGGAATTTCCTCCTCAGAATCAGAAACCCCAGGATACGGGGCTCTGGGGGGGAGAAGTGGTCAAGGAGCTGTCCGTAGAAGAACAGATAAAGAGGAATCGGTACTATGATGAGGACGAGGATGAAGAATGACAGACTGCAGTGGTGCTGGGCCACAGTGTTGGTGAGCCACTGCCCTTTATCAAAGTGACACAAGAAATGGGAACCTTAACATGAATCGTCATTTTTGTGGAGACAACCCACACTGCAGTAAACCAATTTGAAGTGCCGCAGATAGCATTACTTAAATCCTCTGTTTTAGCCATGATGATACACCTAAGTGCTTATAAGCAGGGAGATATTCCAACCAATATAATCCAGATTCCACTGTATTCCCAAAAGACAACATTAAATTAGATAGACGACCAGTAGTACATTTTTACACTACAAATACTATCGTGGAAATAAGAACATACAGAAGGGATTTAGGAGTCTAAACATTATGACTGAACGCACTTTAGTATAAAGGGCACAGTTTGTATATTTTTAAATGAATACCAATTTAATTTTTTAGTATTCAACAGTTAAGAGATCAAATATTTAGTCTTCTAAGATTTTTAGGTTAATTTTCTTACTCTGATTATATAGGGAATTTATCACTTTGCATCCTTTTCACATCTTGAATTGAATGATTGAGATACAATGTAGCACCTTTTCAGAGCACCTTTTGAGACAACTGAAGAACCAGCCTACAAGTTTCGGTGGGTGGAGAGATCCCATCTCCCATATACACCACACCATGCTGTTTGCCAATGAGTTCGACTACACCCCAAGTGATTGCTTGCTTTTTTGTGGCTTCTGTGCTTCTCACAATTTACTGAAGGTTACAGTATTTTTTTAAGGCCATTGGATCATTGTTCACCATGCTCCATGTTAGAGCAAAATGAGTTCAAATGCAGAATAATGGAAAGAACTGCTTTAACCTACTTAAGCTCAGATCTCTAAACCTGTATTTACTTTTGATATCCCCTTTCTGAGACACTAATTTTTAAATACTTATCAGCTCTGAAGTGATTGATTTTTATGGCAGACTGTATTCCCAGAGTGAAATCAAACCAGCTATAGGCCTTTTTAATGGGATGGTTTTCTCTAGTATTAAGGCTTGAAACATATGAGCTTGAGTACATTTGTTGTACATAATTGATATTCCAAATTATATGTAGGGTGTTTCAAGATACAGGCTTTTCTTTGTACTGCATTTCTAGAGATTTAGCGCTAATATTTTTTAGAGATGTAAAATATTCTGTTTTCTTACTGTCTTGCATAGTCTGGAACATTTTTATTCAATAAAGCTTCTAATTTACATTTGAACTTGTCAGTGCTACTTTTCCATTTACGTGGTGATCTGCTTTAGCAGTTTGGTAAGAGCAACCAAAGGGGTCTGTGTTTTAGTGAGAAAAGGACTATGACCACATCTGACCACTAGGTGGTGATGTTAGGCTGAATTTTGACCCTTCATCCTCCCTGAAGAAAAAAATTTTTTTGGAAAATTGCAAGCAATTTGGCAAGAGAACTCGTGTATGCATTCAAAATGAGCTGTTTGTTTTAACAAATCAAAATCCAGTGGTGATTTTTATTACTATATTCGACTTTTAATAATTCACCTTACAAGGGGTTGGGGATTTAGCTCCCCAGCAACCCCCCCCAAAAAATTCACTGTACAATTATGCGTAACATGCTAAATAAAATTTCCAAATGCCTCTGCTGAAAATAGATGGGATTTCCACTCTGGGCAGAGACATTTTTGGTTGCTTAATTCCTTTTGTAGAAGCAACTGGCCCAATTGTTAAATCTTCAAGAGTAAGTTGGAAATGTACATTTCCTTGTACATAGGTATGCTTTTTGAGTCCGCTATTAAATTTTCCAGGGTTAGTGTATGTTCTTGGGTCTTCTCTGTTTACTACTTCTGCTATTGCCTGCACCCCAAGCTGAAGTCATTTACAAATCCCTTTTCACTGAAAAATTAACCTAGGAGCCCTATAACATAAAACATTCAATCTTGGCTTGAGTTTAGCAACCCATGGTATATGACTATTGGCTCTTGTAACCTGTTCACATGGTACACAACATAGGTACTGACTTCATACAAAAAAGTCTGAGGGTCAGCGGTTATCAGTTGCGTGTGTCATCATGCATCAGATACTTAGGGACTGAGATTATTCTTTGAAGAACACTTTGCTATACCTTTCAAGGGCTGGAATACACATTATTGTATAGGTACAGAGACTAGAAACAGCGTAGCAACATGTTCAGTATAATAGGATTTCCTTGTCAGGAGGAATACCAGGTAACAAAAACTTTTTTTTTTTTTTAACGATGACAAAGTTTATTCGAGAAAGGAAAAGCGAAGAGTGGGGGAGAAATTGACTCTGCAGAAGGAGCTTGGGCCAAGTAAAGACAAAAAGAGGATAAAAATAAAAATACTGTATCTGGGAAACGCAGTGTGAGCTATGGTGGCAAGTTATGATAGCCAATACCAATGTTCTTAGGAAACAAATGAAACCTACAACCAAACAAGAAGTATTGATCATTTGTCCCTTTCAGCTCTCAAAATGAAGGCAGCCTTGTTTGGACTTGGTATGTCAGTGGTGACAATAGGAGGAGGTGAGTTTTTTCTGTTGCACAAGCAGGAATAGGAGCCAGTTTGAGACCTGAGATGGTTAAGGAGACTCCACTCACGAATATTAGCAGACCAAGGAGCTTGTGGATTGTAGCACACTTAGCCAAAGTGAAAGGGGCATCAAGTTTTTGTCATCACATATTTCATCAACCATCTGTTTTCTAACAGTCAAGAGATTGAGAACTAGTACAGGAGCACTTTGGGGGAAAAAGAATTTTGAATAGGGTCTCAGACCAAGATCATCGTGCACTGGTTCCTGCGTGCCAAGTTAGCACATTCTGTGTTCCTTGGGGTGCTGGTTTAAATTCCCCTGGGCCTCAGGGGAAGTATACTTCCTCTTAAAATTTATCTCAAATATCAGATAGTTACCATTAAACTATTACTAGGTTTGGGTGAAAATGGATTCAGGTAGTGATTCTCAGACCAGCAGCAGTAGCACTGCCTATGAATTTGTTAGAAATGAGAAATGCAGAGCTCAGCCACAGAGTGCTTGCTTCACATGCAGGAGGCTCTGGGTTCAGTGCTCAGACCAGCACCCTCAAGAAGGAAGGAAAGGAAGGAAGAAAAGAAGGGGAAATGCAAATTCATAGGCTCTACCCTCACCTCCTGAAATTAGAATTTCTGCCTGGACCCAGAAAATGTATAGTCTCCCTTCATATGGGATATTGGAAAGCTAATGTCCAAGCTGATGAATATTAGTTTGAGAGGCACTGAACTAAAGTAGCCTACTCCTTGGGATGTGACCCCCATCCTCAACTTTTAACTCTGGTATAAGCATGTCTTACTAGTTATAACTTATTTTATCTGTCCTCATGATGGGTAGAGGTTTAGTTAACTCCCCCAATTCATTCTAGTTAACCTCTAACAACTTTGTATCCAGGTTTTAACAGAGTTCAGGGTTCTCAGGCACCTGAGGGACAATTGTTCAGTCTTTTAATTGTACCTAGGCTATCTCCCCTTTTTGTTCATATAGATTCACAGTCTTCATTGTTCTGTGTGAGAACCAAAAATCAAGGCAGTTTATAAGATAAGGGCTCAGACTTCTGGAATCTAAAGACTTTGTAGATACAGTACCACTTCTTATCTGTATAGCCTTGGGCAAGCTGTTTGGCCTCTCTGGACTGCAGTTTACTCCTCCATAAAATAGTGGGATGGTATCTTCTTAGGGCAGGGCAACGGAGTGAACCTGTGTAAAATGTTCACTTCAGTACCTGGTGCATAATAAACTTCACTAAATATTAGCCAACTTTTTTTTTTTTTTTGGTACTGGAGATTGAACCTGGGGCCTCCCAGGGGCTGAGCACGTGCTCCAACAGTGAGCTACACCTCCAATCTATTTTGCTCTGTCTTTATATTTTCCTTTGGATGTCTTCCTTTCTATGTTGCCTTTCATTTCCTTCTTCCTATGTGAATAAAAGGACTTTCTAAAGTCCATTTTTTTCTGAGAAAAAGTGATCGTAACTTTTAAGGGATAAAGAAGTGAAAAGGGGTGGGGCTCATGAAGAGGTTAGAAGGAAGAGATTGGGAGTAAAAAGAATGCTAGTGGTGGAGAGTAGTAGGAGGCACCAGCTGAGATGCAAGAGAGGCCCGGGCTGGAGGGAAGCACGGACTGGAGACTTAGGTACAGCCTGGGTGGGAGCAAGAACCAAAGCGAACGCTGCACTCAGGGAGGCTGGGCCAGAAATCTGGGACGGGCTGCGGCTACCCCAGGGCGATGGGAAACGGGACAAGCGTGGCTCCTCTGATAGGTATCAAAAAAGGGCGGGGCCAGAATTAAGGGATCTGTGGTGGGTGGGGCCAGGGCAGCAAGGAGGCGGGGCGGGCGGGGAGGGGCCTGCGAAAGGAGGGCAGCGCCCGGCTGGGAGGTCGCCCCGCCCGCGGCGGCGAGGGGGATGGGGCAGGCGAGGTGGGCGGTGAAGAGGCGCGGCCTCGCGGAGGAGGCGGGCTGGGCGGTGCGGCCGCCGAGAGGGGGCCGGAAGGAGGGGCGGTGGACCGGGCTCCGCCCCGGGGCCGCCTCCCCGGGGGTTCCGTTGGCCGCGGCGGCAGCTGAGGCTGTGGCGGCGGCGGCCGCGGGGCGGGCGTAAAATGGCGACTGCGGCGGCCGGAGCCCTGGGCCTACTGTGGGGCTGGCTGTGGAGCGAGAGCTTCTGGCTGCCTCAGAACGTGAGCTGGGCCGACCTGGAGGGCCTGGGCGACGGCTACGGCTACCCGCGCGCGAGGCACATCCTCTCGGTGTTCCCGCTGGCTGCAGGCATCTTCTCTGTGAGGCTGCTCTTTGAGCGGTGAGAGCCTGCGGCGCACAGCGCGGGGGGCGGCTCGGGGGCGGCGGCCTGGGAAACCGCGCGCGGCGAGAGGCCCACGGCCGGAAACAGAACTGAGCGGAGAGCCCGGAAGCTGGGGCTGGGGGAGCGGGCCCGCGGCGGGATGCTCGGAGGGCGGTCGTGCGGACTGGGGTTTGGGTCGTACTGAATGAGTGGGGGATGCCAGGGACGCTCGGCCCCTTCAAGTTCAGATCCCAGAGGTCGCTTGGGGTTCTCTAGGCCGCCTCCCAACCTCCACGAGCCTACAGATCAGGAACCAGGTTGAGTGTGAGCTCGGGCAGAGACCCCGACGCGAGGAACGGGAAGAGGCCAGAAAGAAGAACCAGAGCTTGTTGGAAGCTGAGGGCGAGGCAAGCACCAGAAGCTCCGAGCGAAAGGAACGGGTCCATGAGAACCTAAGATTTGTGAGGGCGTTTTAGCTTCCGAGAGTTGAGGAGTGGAGGGAAACAGGATTAGTTAAGCCTCGAGCCCTGATTTGTCAGCTCGTGTACTTTTTTGTTGTTGTTAGTATGACAAAAAAAATCTACTGTAGTTGTGATAGGGTGTGGTGGAGCCCGAGGCTTCCAAAGAATGGGAAGACGACAGATGAACTGCAGAACAGGCCTTGGAAGCCTGAGATAGAAGGAGGAGTGGTCAGATTGAAGGAATGGGGGCCCTAGAGCCTAAGTAGGAGACAGCTGAGGCCAGCCAACTTGTGAGGTTAGAAAAATCGAAACATACTTTGTCCAGCCATGAGCTTTTGGTAAGTTATTTCACCTGTGAGTGGTGACGCTCATCTGCTGTCTAAAATCACTGCAGGTGTGATATGGTGATTTTATAATGTGGATTTTGATCAAGTTACTCAGACTCCAGAAAGCAAACTATTCTCTGCATAGTTCTCAGTTAATGAGCGTGGCACTTTGACATGTCCACCACTTACCTTTATCCAGAACAGAAATGATTGTAGTGCAAGAATGTTCTTTCTAGGATAGAAATGTGTTTCAGACGAAATAATCCTTTACTCTCTGAAAGGTTAATTAATATGTTTTGGATTACTTCAATTTGCCTATTTCTGACAACAATATTTTAAATAGTTCTTGTATGTAACTAGTCATTCTATTTGTTCATAGTGTGTATTATCATCAAAGAGCTCAAGCGCAAAAATAAAGATGCTTATTAGCTGAAGCAAATGAAACCCCAAGATCAAAATGCCTCAGGAATGTTGCAGTTTTTTAAAGTATAGTCATTGCCTTAGTAATCCTGGGCTGGAGGCACGAGAACCACTTGTTGGCTTTAGGAGTTAACTAAATTCAGGTGTTCTTAGTATCAGTACATAGGGCTGAAAAAAGACAGGAAATGTAATGACTATAAAGGAAAATACACAGTTAAGGACAGAAAAAAGAGCTTCTTGTCATAGGAAAAATTCTCTGCTTTTCATATAAATATGAATATGGTAATTTCCTCACATAGCGGTAAAGTAGCTTGTTACTTATAAATAACAATTTTATGTAACTTTATGTATCTCTTCAGATTCCAAAGGATTCCTCCAGATGGCTGAAGACATGTCTCTTGGCAGAGCCTCTGGAAAGGATCCTTTACCTGTGGGAATTCTATCTGAATGTTTCTATGGTGTTTCAGTGTCAGGGAGTAGGGCTGGATAGAAACACTGAGATGAAAGCATTCTAGTATGATATTTCTTGGCTAATAAGGAGGGGCACCTTGTTTATTTCATGTTTACTCTTAGGAAAGTTTAACTCTAGAAACAATTTTGCTATTTTGTTTACCTTTAAGGTTTTTTACTTCAATTAGTAATGAGAATTGACTGTTGGATTACCAGTTGGTCTCTTATATCCTCTCTTATAGTCTCTCATAAAGGGAATAGAAGCCACTCTCAAAATGTAGTACAAAGCCTATTTGAAATACTGGGAAACAGTCTTTTCATTGCTTAAATCCCACCTATTTGGTTTCTAGAAGTGGTTCATAATAATCATAGAGTGCTGAAGGGTAAAAGGTAGCTTCAGTATCTTTTTTTTTTTTTTTTGATGTCAGGGATTGAACTCAGGGCCTTGAGCTTGCTAGGCAAGCACTTGAACCATTGAGCTAAATCCCCAGCCCAGTATCCTTTTACAAACAGTAAACTAAATTTTAAAAGTATTCTGCTGCAAGCCAGGTTTGGTGTACACACGTATAATCCCAGCACTCAGGAGGCGGAGGTAGGAGGATCACCATAAGTTTGAAATTTGCCTGGGTTACGTAGAGCCTATTTTAAAAAAAGAAGAGAAAGGAAAAAAAAAAAGAAAAGAAGTCCTATGGTCACCTAGAGGAGGGGTGGGGTTGGGGACTAGAACCAGGTCATTTTCCGTACCTCAGTGTCTTTCCACTAATACAACTGTCTTTTTTCAATCTCTTAAACCCCCTTTGTGTTAAAGATTTAACCTCCTGTTCCTTGTATTCCAGGGTTTGGGGAACAAATCTGTCTTCTTCATATTCTGGGTCAGTTAGTGCATTTTTATGAAGGGTGCTCAAAGTGTATATTTTAATGAGTCTTACACGAGCCCCCTTAATAAATGGTTTCTTTATATTGTTTGTTTTTGTTTTTTGGGTACTGGGGTTTGAACTCACAGCCTTGTACTTGGTAGGCAAGTTCTCTACCACTGAGCTTAATTCCCAGCCCCTTTTATATTATTTTAGGAATCTCAAAGAGTATAGGTTTTACAGTTGGATCTTACTTTCTCTTCCTTCTCATAAACCAAATTGAGCGTTTAGTTTTTTGTTTCCATATTCCCTAGAAAACTGCAGCTTCATCTGATAGGGATGACTTGAAAAGCAGTCTGGGAGTATTTCACTTTCAAATACGCCTTACTCGTCAAGTAGTTATCTATCTTCTCTCTCATCCCCCCTTTTCACCATTTTTAAATAAATTGTCTTCTAAATAAATTGTCTTCTCTTAGTTTAGAAAAAAAAAGTAAAGAAAAGCAGTCTGGCCCTAAATAAGGTGTACTTAGCTATTTATTTTGCAAAAGAAGTACAGAGGTGAGGCTGGAGTTGTAGCTCAGTGGTAGAGCACTTGCCTAGTATGCACAAGGCCCTGGGTTTGATCTCCAGCACTACAAGAAATAAAGAAATAAAAAAGCTAGGTGGTGGGGCACACCTGTAATGCCTATAATTCCAGCACTCTAGGAAGCTGAGGCAAGTGGATCACAAGTCTGAGCCCATCCTGAGTGGTTTAGCAAAAACAAAAACCCCTGGGGGGGTTTCACCCCCAGGGCTACTAAATCTATCAATCAATAAATAACTACTGGCTGGGGATTTAGCTCAGTGGTTAGAGTGCCTGCCTAGCAAGCACAAGGCCCTGAGTTCGATCCCTGGCACCAAATAAATAAATAATAAATAACTGCCAAGAAAAATAGAAGAACTATAGAGGCAGTTTTACCAATGTAATTATTACCTATCAAAACAGCCTTTCCTTGTGGGTCTGTGGTTGTAGTATGGTGGTCTGCACCCTGCACAGTGCTGTAGCATATGGTCAGCCATTACTTAGTGAGTGGGTGAGAAAAGTCCACTCAGCTACTCAGATGCCCAACAAATAACCTGGAATGTGGATCTTCATTCTGAAATAGATGTTTGGCTTTATTGAGATAGGATTATAATTCTTTGTCTCTTTTGTTAAAGTTCACTGTACTTTGCATTCTGTCTACTTCTCTACAGTTTCTGTCTTTCCTCCCTCTCCTTATATACATACTCATGCTACTCCCTGTGCCCACCCTATCACAAAAGAAACTAAAAACTCTTCTTCTTACTGGTTCATTAATATTTTGTAGTTTATTGATACCCTCAAGGTAAAGAATACCCTAAGCAGGGTTGGGGATTTAGCTCCGTGGTTAGAGCGCTTTCCTTGCAAGCATAAGGCCCTGAGTTTGATCCCCAGCACCAAAAAAAAAAAAAAAAAAAGAATAGCCTAAGCTAGATCTATTGCCTCTGATCTAAACTAAATTTTAAAGGTGAAATTGAAACTTAGTATCTAGTTTGTTGAGTACTTGTTTCTTAGAATCAAGCAGGATCTTGAGTCTTAATATTGATACCATCAGATCTATATATAGGTTGTTTGTTTATTTTTGCAGTACTTGGGATTGAACCCAGGGCCTTCCCACAGAGCTAAGTCCCCAACCCTTTATTCCCTTTTTAAAAAAATTTATTTTCAAACAGTTCCTCCTTAAGTCACTAATTGCCCAAATTGGGCTAAAATTTGTAGTCCTCCTGCCTCAGCTCCCAGAGTTCTGAGATTACAGACATGCACCATAATA
>PVJO010025561.1:0-22566 GCA_004026905.1 Hystrix cristata
ACCAAGCCTTTTTTGTTTTTAAACTGGTTCTCTGCCCTTAGTGGTTTCACATTCTGAATTTGGCCAATGATTTGGAAAAAGTTTGGAAATTCAGGAGTCATCGCAGGTTAGGGTTTCCCATTGGAGGGGACCCTAGTCACATATTCAACCTGGTGGTTTTCACCTGGGGGTGACTTCTCTTCCCAAGGGATGGTTGGCAATGTCATTTCAGTCATTACTCGGGGGGGGGGTTCTCCTGGCGTCTGGTAGGTGGAAGCCAGGAAGTGGCTAAGCATCCTGTGATGCAAAAGAGATCAGCACGGTGGCGGCGGGGGAGTGATGGATGGCAGAGGTTAGTGGAGAGGGGAGAGGTGCTGGTTTGGTTTCAGTGAGAGAGGAAGAATAAGTGTTCAGCTCTGTCATATAGTCATCAGCCCAGGAGACTACAGTCTGTAACATCAGACTCTTCCAAATATCTAAGAGTAAATTTCAAACATCTCAACACCAAAAATGATAAGTGAGGTAATGGATGTGTTCACTAGCTTCATTTAATCATCCCACATTTACACATGCAGCAAAACATCACTTTGAACCCCATAAATGCATAGTCCTCTCTTGTCCAGTACAAATACTGTAATATCAATAATAACATAAAACACACCTATAATCTCACATTAATAATTTTTGCATTGATTATATGTCGAAATGATATTATTTTGGACATATTGTGTTAAATAAAATAATTACTAGAATTTAAAAAAGGAAAATCCTGAGGTTTCATTTGTACACTTTCTTTACTTGTTCTGTCTCCAGTCTCTGGCTTACTCCTGTTGTGAGGTGGCTGGTTTTGTGGTCCTGGGAAAGTTGTTGCTGGGGGAAGCTCTTGGCAAGAGAACTGGGGCTGAGGAGGGCTGAGATTCCAGGAGTAGCCCTGCTAGACCTGTAAGCAAGCCCAAGACCTCCGCCTCCCTGGCCTGGCTCCTGGCTGATCAGCTGTAGGTCCGGCCACGGGACAGGCGATCACAGCCAAACCACTGAATCTCCCTCACTGGGGCAGGGAGAGAGAAGGAGGCCATTAAATTAGAGTTTAAGATGATGTGAGTGGGGAATGAGCGTATGGGATGGCTTAGGGGATATCACTTGCTCTCCCGGAAACTCTGGATCACCCTGTAATAAAAACACTGAGCATCCTGTGCTGGGCCGAGGAGGGGCTGGGCCTCTGTCTCCTGGGAACTCTTTGACGGGCTGCCCAAACCACAGCCCTAATCACTGAGGCACGTGGCTGACATTTTGCAAGCCGCTTGGACTGTAAGCGCTCCTCAGCTGGAAACTCAGGAGCAGTTTTGCTTTGGAGGACTGGACTTCTCTGCTTTTCCCTCCTCCCCATTCTTTCTGCACAACATGGTGCTGGGGCTGAGTAGCAACACCAAAGTCCATGCTGTCTTGGGAGGGGTTGGGACCCTGGAATTTTGGCACAATTGTGGTAGTTGCTATAATAATAATGTTGTATATTAGTATTAGTAATACAATAATAATATTAATAATGTTTATATTAATTTTTTTGCTCAGATGGATTCTGAAGTACCCTACACGTGTTATCCAGGAATTATAGCAAGTTGTAACAGTTTAACTTGTCTAACATTAAGCGTAGTTTCTGAGTGAGTCACCAGGGGCCGGAGACACACGTGGCACCAGGGTACCGTACTGATCAGGGGCAAAGTGAACCTGGGCGCCAGCTTCCAGCAGAAGCCTGGCTGGGTGTGAGCTGGAAAAGCACACCGGACATCAGTCCCGGGGTGTGCTGAGTGAGTGATGTCCATGCGGCCGTGATGATGGGGCCGAGGCCGGGGAAGCATTTTACACATCACGGATTATGATTTTTTGAAATATTGTATACAAAACCATGCATGATCCAAAATAAAAAATGAGAAGCAGCTCAGGGCAGACTGGGAGCCTAGAGGCCAGATCTGCTAGGGGCCACACCTAAGGGACTTCCAGGCCCTCCAGGTGGACGGGAGCCACAGGACCTGGCACAGGTTCTGCTGCGGCAGCCAAGGGTGACCAGGCCAGAGCTCTGGTCATCGCTTCGGCCTGGCTTCCACACTGGACATCTGTGTAGGACTTCGGTAGGAGGGAAGGTCCCACTGCCATAGGAAAGAAAGATGAATTTTGCAGATCTGACCTGTCCAGCGTCCGATGTTAGGTGATGACCAGAGAGGTTATGGGGTGGGGTGAGGCCACAGAGCTAATAACTGGTCAAGCTGAAGTAGGTCTGAACTCTGTGCTGCCAGCCCGAAGGGCCACTGAGGACGGCGGTGATTCCAGAGAATGCCCCACTCCAGAGGCTGCAGGTGCAGCTGCTCAAGAAGCTTCCATGACGACCTGTGCCCTGCTTCAGCCATCAGACTGTGGTGAGTCCTGAACATGGAATAGGGTGCTCGGTGCCCATGCAGACCCGAGGGGACAGAGAACTGAGGCAAGGGGCAGGGACAGACCCAACTTCCTCTGATGTGGCCGCTGCAGAACCCCACACAGCAGGCTGGCACCGCGTGTAGATCATCCTCGTCACTCTGTCTTCTGCGGGAGCCACCTCCTCTCCACTTGCTGCTGAATTCACAGAGTTTAAGGACACTGAGTAGTCTGCATAAAGACAGACAGCACCGATATCTGTGCTCCCTCCGCTGCCCACACCAGCCCGGCCACACGGGGAGCATCTCACGTGCGGCCACCAGCCCTGGCTGCTGGAAATGCTTCCCCCGTCCCACATGCCGCTCCATGGTAGCTGTGTCCCTTTTACCCTCTTCCTCCCAGCACTGGACATCACCCTTGACCCAGGAGATGCCACTGTGGAGGGTTCTTTGAGCTTAGCCGACTGTGTCCTGTTTGCCCCTGAAGACTGACCACAGCTGCCTAGGGCCGAGGTGGCACCCATTTAGTGCAACCCGTGGGTGTGCTTGCTCGGGGATGTCTGTGCCAGAATGAAATTCCTACCGGCCGACTTCTGTATCCCCTGTGAATCCTAGAATAAGACTATGGTGGGTGGGATAAGAGCTCCTCCCTGAAGAGGTCCTCAACTATGTCAGTCACCTTCCTGTCATTGGGATGCGCTGGAGCATCTTTGAGGCCTCTTGTCCCTTGGCTGCTGGGACTCACAGACTGATGTCAGCAGACCTTCTGTGAGGGATGTGTGAGGTCACAGGACCTTGGCCATGTGTACTGACAAAATCCTGTTGCTCGACTTTTTGGAAAGAGAGAAATAACTGCGGAAGGTGAAGGGCACTGTTTTTCTTTCTTCATTTAGGTCATTCTGCTCGGGAAATCAAAGATGGACCATTGGCTCTTAAATCAAAGTTAGAGTGGAGCTTCGGGGGACCTGCTGGTCACAGCACACACGCCCGAGCCGCTGGTCTGTGTGCTTGGCGGTGATGCGCAGCCCCAGGACTGGCCATTTGGTCATCTGTGCTGGGCCAGCCAGCCTCGCAGATGGCTGGTGTTCCAGCCTACTGTGGTCTTGGCAGAACCACACTCTGCCCACCCTGGGGACACTGCACCAGCAACAGGAAGGAGCCAGCATCTGGAGGGGTGAAGAGGGGAAGAGATGGTGCTGCCGGACCCCTGGCCAGTGGGCAGAGCCTTGAAGGGACCCAGGAAGGGTGTCAGGGGCCATCAGCAGTGTCCCTGCCTGGAGACTGCAACAGACACACAGAGAAGATGATGTGAAGAGACGCGGAGAAGCTGGCCTACCATTAGCCCAGGAGGACGGTCAGGGCATGACGGCGTCCTTGGCCTCGGAGGGACCCAGTGCCACCATCAGCAGGACGTGGACTTCCGGCTTCCAGAACAGTGAGATAATTGATTTCTGTGTCCAGCTACCCAGTTGGAGGTACTTGGCCACAGCAGCCCTGGGCAGCAAGCTAGTACAGACATTCCCATCTATTTTTTGCTCTTATAAATAGTTCCATGAGAACAGAAGTGTATGTGAGTGTCTTTGGTTCTCTGGCTGTTGGAATTCAACTCACATGGCCCATCTACCCCAAAGGCCCTTTTCTGAGTCCATTTTCTGTTGCTGTAGCAGAGTACCACAGACCAGGTGTGGTGGACCTAATACGGTCAACTTGAGTCAGAACGCCCAGCCGGACTGAGTTGGTGTGATGCTGGGCGTACGAGATCCACCTGAGGGTTGTTGGTGACGCAACATAAGGCAAAGTGGGAGCTGTAGCTAGTTGGCGGGCTGTTTCCCAGGAGAAGCTCTGCTGCGGCTGGTTCTTCCGGAGGGCGCTCGGCTGTCCTCGTCCAGGAAGGAGCTCAGGGCCTTGCTGTCATCGAGGATGGCTGCTGTTGCTTCGGAGGAGCTCTGGTTGCCATCTCTGCTGTGAGCATCGTATCCTGGTTCCAGCCATCGTGTGCAGACATGGACGTATGTGGGACAGTGCTGTGGGCTCCCAGCCCTCAATTGGATCTTTTGGGTCTCCAGTGCCTAGATGGACATTCGGCACCGTCTGCATTTGGCTTCTGGGTGAGTATTGTAAATGTCCCCTATTAAATCTGCTCTCTTATGACCATTGGCTCTGAAAATCTAACTAACACAGAAATTGGTACCGGAGAAGTGGGGTCCTTGCTGTGACGTTGCCTGGCCATGTGGCTTAAGAGCCTTTGGAATTAATTTGGGAAGGTTTTGAGAGACCAGCCCTGGAATGCTCTAAATTTATTGAGACTCTGGTCAGAGCGTGGAAAGTCAGAGTAACTGATGGAAATGCTGCCGGTTAGGACAAGGCTTGGGAGGCCTCTGCTGAGACAGACGGCATTGGCTGCTGGATCCCAGGTGGTATATGTGTGCTTTGGCAGAAGTTGGTCTGCACTTTGCTTGTGTTTGGAGATATTGCCTGGGTGGCAGGAAAATTTCCAAGCAGTCTAGTATTGGGACGGCAGCAGAGTTACTGTTGAGGGCTTTGGGCTGAGTCTGTGTTGGAAATAAAGA
Source organism: Hystrix cristata (assembly GCA_004026905.1). Classification (NCBI taxonomy): domain Eukaryota; kingdom Metazoa; phylum Chordata; class Mammalia; order Rodentia; family Hystricidae; genus Hystrix; species Hystrix cristata. Next base: position 4,958 of record PVJO010025561.1, read on the forward strand.
GCAGAGAGCCAGCAGAGTGACCTGGAACACTGGGCCAGAGGAGAGCTGTGGACTGCAAGGAAGACCAAAGGACAACATGGTTGTAGAGAGCAAACAGGACAATGGAAAAATGACCTGAGGCCTTTTACCAACAAGGAAGAGTGTATTTGAGGTACAGGAGATCCTTTGGTGCATTTCTTAATGTTGCCGTGTTCTATTGTTGAAGTTAATGGAAACTAAAGTTTTAAAATTTAAAGTTGTACTTTTTTTTAACGTGAATGTACTGTATTGGTATATTGTATTGTTACAGAACAAGTAAGAGAGACAGAATGAAGTTTTATGTTTATATGTATATTTGTAATTTTTGTTCACCCATTTGTAATCAGTGCTGAGAATTCTTCGAACATTGGTTTCTGGTGTGGGAATGAGTGCCAATAAGAATTGTATTGTTAATGTAAATCTGAATAGACCAAGATACGTTAACTCTTTATAAATCTGCCACTGGAGACTATGGGTTAAAGAAATGTGTCTGGTTATCAAGTTGACCAGGGGTGGATTGTGGTGGACCTAATATGGTCAACTTGAGCCAGAACGCCCAGCTGGACTGAGTTGGTGTGATGCTGGGCGTACGAGATCCACCTGAGGGTTGTTGCTGATGCAACATAAGGCAGAGTGGGAGCCATAGCATTGGCAGGCTGTTTCCCAGGAGAAGCTCTGCTGCGGCTGGTTCTTCCAGAGGGGGCTCGGCTGTCCTTGTTGAGGAAGGAGCTTGGGGCCTTGCTGTCATCGAGGATGGCTGCTGTTGCTTCGGAGGAGCTCTGGTTGTCATCTCTGCTGCGAGCATCGTTTCCTGGCTCCAGCCATCATGTGCAGACACGGACGTACGTGGGACAGTGCTGTGGGCTCCCAGCCCTCAATTGGATCTTTTGGGTCTCCAGTGCCTAGATGGACATTCGGCACCGTCTGCATTTGGCTTCTGGGTGAGTATTGTAAATGTCCCCTATTAAATCTGCTCTCTTATGACCATTGGCTCTGAAAATCTAACTAAGACACCAGGTGATTTATAAAGAGTTTGTTTTGGCTCCTGGTGCTGGAGACTTGGAAGACAAATGGCAGCAAAGCAAAAGGAAAGGCGGTGCATGTGGGAGAGAGAAAACATGGGCACTGGGCTCAGTTCACCACAACCCACTTCTGTGATGACTAACCTGGTTCCGTGAGAACAGACTCATCCCTCCTACAGACCTGACCACCTCCTCCTCAGCTGGAGTGCACGAGGGCTGAGCCGGAGACAGGCAGAGAACATGGCCCAGGCCACTGACAGAGAAGACACAGCCCCTAGCTCACAGCAAGACCAGAGGATCTGCCGCGAGTGTGAGGGTGCCATCTTGGAACGGGTCTTGCTTTTTGAAATGGAATCCATGAGTGGTCCACGGGTGCCAGCAAAGTGGAATTTAGAAGCATCATGGAAACACTGAAATTCTGCTGCTGGAAATTGGGTGAGGTAAATTTTTGAAATGGAAATCGTCACAGTTGCACAAACAATGAAAATCAAAGATGCTCGAGGTGCTGCCAAGTTTCATCTTAACCAAATAAAAGAGGTCCAGCGAGCAGTAGGGAGTTTGGCTCCTCCACGCGGCCTGGAGCTTGAAGAGGTCCCAAGGTCTGGCGGGGGCTCTGGCTGCAGGTGGAGCGGGCTCCCTGGGACTGTGCTTCGAGGAGGGGCAGGGTGGGGCTTCGGAAAGCTGTTTCCTGTATAACCACTTGTGCTCCTCGGGATAAGAAGAATAGATGCAGGGAGCGGGGATGGTTTCTCGTCCAGTCAGCCTGACCACTGCGGGCATGATGGCATCTGCTAAGCAAGCGCCCTGCCAGGACGGGGCCTTGGGCAGTAGCCCCATATCGTCCACGTGTGGTTTTAAAAGTTGTCTCTGTGGCGTGTTTGTGTGTGTATGAGCATGTGCACGTGCATGCAGTGTGAGTGTTTGCTCATGCTTAGTGTGTACCTGAGTGTGCACACTCTTGTTGGAGTGTGGCAGCATGTGTGGCTGTCAGCTGCATTCCTGCTTTGTCCCACCTCCACCCGCAAGTAGGAGCCGGTTTCCTGATTTTACTCTCCACACCTTCCAAGTTCAGGCCAGCCTGGAGGTTGGTGTTTGTCAGCCCGAAATGAGGCCAGGAGGTGGGAAAGGGTGACAGGTCTTTAACTACCTTCGGCCTGTCCCGGGGGGTGGGAGTGACAGGGTAGATGTCCAGGGAAACGCGGAGGACTCAGCTTACACTGGGAACTGTGGTCGGTACTCACTTCCAGTGGTTTGTGATTGCCCGGCGCTGTGGGATTGGCGCTGGGCACTGTGTGATCGCCAGGCACCGGGAAGGAGCTCCGGCTGGTTCAGCAGCTTCGCGCTGGCTGTGAGGAAGAGCTGATATGCTGACGGCTGTGCTGATGGCCACGTTGACCGGCAGGGCTTCCTCTGTGCGCTGGACATCTGCATGGAGAAGGCATGTGAAGCCACACAAGAGTCCGCCATGTGAAGAATTCTGGACGGCGGGGTCGGGGAAGGATGGCCGTGTCTTCGGTACTGTGACAGGCGGCCCACTGCTCCTGCAGCCTGCGCCCGGTGCTTTGGGTGGAGTGTCCCATTTATACCCTTGCAGCGACCTGTGATTAAGGGGTCCCCCGCCAGGTGACACTGCTGCTCCGACGGTAGCGGGGGCTGCTTGGACACTGCTGCTTGGACACTGGGGGCTGCTCCCACCCTGAGGCAGGCCAGCCACACGTGGGGCAGGCAGGGGGCACCCCAGGCCTTCTGGTCTGCACCGTGCGCCATGGGGTGACTCAGCCCTCCTCTCTCCCTTACGGCAGGAGGGAGGGTGGTGCTTGATGAGAGCTGGGTTCACCCTCAGCCCACAGCTGACAGGGGCCAGGAGCTTCCCCAGGGCCGAGTCATCCCACATTTGCTTTTTCCAGGACAGTTCAAGTTTGCATTTCTCCTTCCAGACTTTGAAGAGATTTTCCTGAAGCTGCACAGCCTGGTCCGTGCTCAGGCTCTGGGTATCGCTCAGTCTCACTGTGGTCCGGCCTCTCTTCTGCAGCTGGGGGTCAGTGGCCGAGCAGAGTTGGTGGCGTCGCACTGCCACCTCAAGTGCCTGCGTCTTGCTCCGTGCTGGCCCGCTTTGGTTTTCCATTTTGGGATTAGAGAATCCAGATGATTGTCTCATTCGCTGAAAGCAGAAGCGTTTACTTTACTACTTTATTGAAATAGTTGTTTGGAACTTTTATTTTCTGTCCATTTAGGTATCCATAAAATACGTGATTCAGTTCATCTAGAAGCCTCTCTTGGGCGGTCTCAGCTGTCCATCACCAGCAGATTTAATCTCTCAGTGAACGTATCTGGAACAAACCTCTAAGTGTTTATTTTGATGCAAGAATTAAGAAGATATGCTGAATCTAAACTCATGCACAAGGACTAAGATTCGCTGGTGGAAATACCCAGCAGCATCTTGCCAACATACAATCATCTTTCTTTCCGGTAAACAGGTGATGGAGAAAGGCTGAGCACCAGGCTGATTAAAGAATGCCGTCCTGCGACGTTTACTCTTGGCCCTCAGTGAGACTATGCGCATCAAAGAACAGAGTTCATGGGATCTGTGCCCTCATTTTACAAATAAGGAAACTGAGGCAGAGCGAAGACATTTGACTGTGCCATGCGATTATTCAGGACAGAAGTGAGACCAGACTCCGGCAACGTGAACTGCAAGTCTTGGGAATTTTCTCTACACCCCAATACTCCCCTGATTGCTTTCCTGACACAGGCTGAATATCTGCTTTTTTATCTGCCTCACGTTGTGTCTTTATGAAAATTCCCAATCAGAGTATGCACTTGGAAGCAGCAAAAACATTTTGAATTTGCAATTCTATACCTCCATCCAACTCAAGGAAAATCACGATTTCTTTAAAAGACGTCCCACTCTAACATACAGCTAGTTGATCCCAGGCAGAGCTTTTCCTGATCCACTCAGAGAACATACTATTATGGTGGAAGGCAGTGTGAGTACTGCTGAGTCTCTGCTGGCTGGACTTAGAAAGGAGAATCTGGGTTTCTGTCCATCTCAGTCAGTCAGCATCGGGGCTGATTTCCTGATCATTAAACCAATTTACAGTCACTCATATTAACTGTCAGAAAACAAATGCAAACAGCCTCACGGTGCTTTATTTGTATCTCGTGTTTTTGCTTTCCTCTATAAGGCAGCAATTTAAAGAAGAGAACAAATAAATGGACGATATGGAAATTAGCTACACAATTGGCTTGAAATAATAGATTCTTTTCATGTTCTCTCCAGAACTCTCTATTCATGTAGCATGGTGCCAAGTTTTGGCAAATAAGCCAAGTTTGGATTAAGTTACCGCCAAGCATGTTTGCCTCTACCCATTCAATTTATTCTTGGCAAACTCCAGAGAGTATTTATAATCAAGTCCCATTTCGAACATTCTAGGGCCCCGGTGGAGTTCTAATAACACCGTGTATTTATTTAGTGTCTAACTCGAGGAGTTCAAAGCATTCTGCAGACATTCCTTGACTGATCTGACTCTCCCCGTCAGATTTACAGATTGGCAAAGTCAACCGAGGCAGGGGAACTTGCTTGAGATCACCCAGGAAGACCACGGAATGCCCTAAATTATTCACCCTTCCAGACACATCGAAGCTTCTGAACCTCCAGTGGTGACATGTTCCCAAGCTCTTATCTCAACGTCACCAAATAGAGAGTATTTGTTTATTTCTCCATGGAGATCTTTAATTAAGGAAAGCAGAAACCTCGCAAACACCTCTGTCAGTATGTCATAGCATTAATTGGGCAAAGTAGCTTTTAAATATTTTGATTCTTTGGCAGTGAGGTAGGCACACTGGTCGTTAGCGAGCAGACAGCTTGGGAGTGTGTCCCGTCTGGATACAAGCGCTGGTGGGGATTTTTCCGTGCAGATCTGTGCCGGCTCTGGGGGTGTGTGTGGGAGGGGCGGTGGCGGCGGTGCCATGAAAGGAAGGTGGCACCTTCAGCCACCCTCGAGGCATCCACCTGGCTAGGACTTGTATTCTCGAGCCCTGCCTATTTAGCATCTGGTAGGCACTGTTAGTGTTCGGCAGGTTCTCCTTCTGTTAAACTTTATACAGTCCCCAAAACGGAGACTGTGCTGTGCCGGACCTGTGATAGAGAGGGAAAGAGGACCTGGGTTTGGATCCAGGCTGCACGGCAGGTCTCTGCCCTTGCCCGGAGGGCTTCCCAAGGCTCTCCTGTGGCAAACTAGAGGTTATTTCACAGATTATTGTTCCAACTGTGGAAAGGCCATTGCCAGGACTTCTCCTGGCCATTTAAGGGTGGTGTCTGCTCCAGTGGCCCTGGCGTGGGTCTTGGGAGCCCATAAGAGGAAGAAGCTTGTCACTACAACCTGTTTATCTTACAGCTCCCATGGGATCTGAGGGGCTTCTGGAAGGCTGTTTGCGAGAGCTGTAATTTAAGCTTGGCCCGCCATTCCCCGTGTCTTCCTTCCCCACCTCCATGGAGCTCCATGCTGAACACACACACAACAGCCTGGGCCAGCGCTACGTGGGGGACTCGGGTGTCTGGGTGCATCTGATGCCGACCTTGGAGCCAGCCCGAGTCAGTGGTGAAGCCCTTCAGTGGCTGTGTGGTTGGGGATGTCACTCAGCTCCCGTGTGCCTCGGTTTCTTCATCTGTAAAATGAGGATGATACTAACAGTACCTGCTTCATGGAGAGTGATCAGTGTGATATATATTGAACTCTCAAGACTGGGCTGGGCACATAATTAATATTTTGTTTATTGGCTTATTATTCTTATTCTTATGAATTTTCCTGATTTTCTTTCTCTTTGCAGCTAATGGAAGCAGAGACAAACAATGTCATCAGCCCCGAGAAAGGAGGACCTCCAGGGCCGAGTTTGGTGGGGATTTCTCCTGGCTGTTGCATGAGGACAAGATGGCAGAGACCACAGACGGCTCCGCATCCTTCCCTGAGATCAGGTACCAGGTCACAGGCGTTGCGGGGTGGTCAGGGAATGTCACAAGACCCGGCCTGGGGAGGCTGGGTCATCGTGGAGACCCTCCTGGCTCTGCTTGGCCTGGTGCAGCAGTGATTCCAGGGAGGGAGCAGTCGGGCGGCAGGTCCACAGACGCCACATGGAGCTGGGGAGGGGTCAGCCAGAGCCCTGAGGGGTGCTGGAGATGTGGGCAGATTGGCGTCGTGGGAGGGTGTCACTCCGCCTTGAAAATGTCAGCGGAGACCAAAGGACTGAGGAAGGCCGCACTCCCAGTTAGCATGCTGAGTCCCGGCATGAATCCACGTCTGCTGGCTCAGTTGAAAGACAGGCGCACACGCACGTGGCTGCCACTTTTCCTGGTCATGGGCACCCTACTCCCGGCCCAGGGCAACACGCCGATCCGTGGCAGCTTCCGCCACGTGAAGAGTGAACTCATTGCAGTAAACAGGGAGAGAGCGCATCCAGCAATCTGAACTACGGGGTGCGGGAGGAAAATTGAGATTCTCCCTCTTTCCCCCCTTATAGACTCCATACGGTAGGGTAGGAGCAATGAGATGGTTAGACGGGTGAGAAAAGAAATGACAGGCGTGTGCAAAATTGGGTAGAGGAAAAGCAAGCGGTGACAGAATTTAACATGGGCTTGGAAAAGGTAAAAATCAATCAAAATTCAGGAAGCCGAATCAGACAAACTTTGACACTCTTTCGGGAGGAAACGAAAATGAGAGACGACAAAGAGTGCTGGGAAAATATATAATAGCTATCGATGAGAAGGGGTGGTGTTTGGATGTACTGATAATTTTTGTTCCTACAGAAAAATACCTAATAAATGGAAGTATATGATTCAAAGAGGTTGCAGAAGTGAGCTGTCTTGGGCTTTAAAGTTAAAACCAAAGAGCAACAGTAAACCCCTCTGAACTGACAATAACAAAAGGTGACAAAAATAGAAGTGGGGATAATTCTTTAAGAAATCACTTTAAAAAAAGAATACATAGAGAGAGTGAGGATATGAGTGATGTCCAAACTAAGAGATAAGAGCCCATTGGCAGGACGTGCAAAGGAAGAATCCAGACTTTCTTGAATTTCCTATGGGACGTTTACAAAGATTGTATGTTCAACTGCTTTGGAAAACTCGAGAAATTTCTAAGAGCAGAAATAGTACCATCCACATTCTTTGACCACAATGCAATAAAACCGGAGCTAAATAAATGAAGATATAAACAGGAAACTGTAGCCACTGGAAAGTTAAAACAAAGCAAAACAAAACAAAACATTCCTAAATAGCTATAGGGTCAGAGATGAAATCAAAACCGCAATTATAAACAATTTAAATAGATTTATGCAAAAACTCATCCTCAGGGGTGATTGGTATGTTCTGCAGCATTGGCTGCAAAAGTCAAAATGTGGAATGTCCTAAACATTTAAGGAAGAGGAGGAGGAGTCTGCAGAAACAGCACAGTGCACCCTTACAGGGAGCGCAGTGTGGCCACTAAAACATCTGAATGGCGGTGGAGGGCTGCCCTTAATGTGTTCTAAGTTAAAAAGCCAGATACATGGGGTCATCCTGCTTTCTAAATTGTGGTTGTTTTATTTGTGGGTTGGAGGGTAATTTTACACACACACACACACACACACACACACACACACACACACACATATATGTATACATGTATTTGCTTGTGGTGATTTTCTACTTTGTCCCGTTGAGAATTAATTATGTACCAAAACAAACATCTCTATAGAAAAAAGAGGGAGAGGCTAGAGTGGCGATGTAGTATGCAGTAGCTTGGGAAATCATCCACGGATTCTACATGGGCTCCTAAGGATGTCGAATTCACAGTGAGTGGGGCTTTTCTTGCAGACAATCTTTAGAACATTCGTATTTAGTACACACCCGTTTAGATATGTTTTCATCCCTAGCAACTTCATGAATTTCCCCTAAACAGGCCTCAACTGACAATTTCCAGTGTGTGCGCAGTGGTGGGAATCCACCTACGGACTGGCGATTGTTCAGGATCCCGAGATGAACCGGCAACGTTTAATTCTGCTCACAGAAATGCAGTGGCATGTGTAAACAAGATGATGGCTGGTGGTGCCTGCAGGTGCAATCACTCGTGACACCCCAAAACATTTCTTGGTCCAGAATCTGTTTGCCAGAGATTCTGAGTGATTGGATGGTTCAGATATGTGGAGATGAACACCGTCCTCACAGTAGTAGTCATTGTACTGGAAATATAGCTGAGGCCTGGCTGACGACACATGCGTGAATTTGCCTGTTGTGGAGTGCCTGCTCCCAAGACAGCTGGATCAGGGCTGGCCCCCACCAGCTGGGGCAGTTAGTATCTCTTCCGCGCTTTGTACCTGGGACCCGATGCATGCAATCAGTTTCTGTTGAGCATTTGGGCAGAGAAGTGATGCGAATGTGGGCCTGGGTAAGCCAAGTTCATTGTGGTGGTGCTCACTGGGCTGCAGGGAGGTCTTTCTACAGAGAGTCAGTGATGAGAGACGGGTGGAGGGGAGGAGAGCCAGCCGGCGCAGGAGGAGGCTGCCGTGCCCTTCCGGAGGCTCCTCGACACGTCCTGCGGTGGAGTTCCGTGGGGCAAACCTTTCCGCTTCCAAAACCCTCCATCCAGAGTAGCGTGTGTCTATTTCAGGCAACCAGGGCAACCAGGTAATTTAAGAGCTGAGACAAATATATTTTCTTGAAATTGAAGAAACTCAATTTCCATGTTTGGATACACAAAGCAACATGAAACGACTTTAGCGTGCAAGTGACATTGAAACCATATTCAAGTTTCTTCTTTGAAATGTAAGAGCGTGCAAACCTCATGTGGGAATTGGGAGAAGAATTCTAACACAGAGAAAACAAACAATAATATGGGTTTACACCATTTAAAAATTATTTTCATGACTTGATCACCATGAATGTGGAGTTAGCAAAACATAACCATGAGTTGGAAATGTAGAACAATAATGAAAGTATCTGATTAAGAACTGTAATACCTTCAGCACAAACGGAAATGAAGAGTCATTCCTTAGGAGAGGGGTGAGGTGACTAGAGGGCAGTGGACACTCATCCTGGGTGCTACTACCAGTGCCACCGTCTTGTGTTGCCAAGTTTATCAAGTCGTGCAAGGACATTCAGTTAAATGTCAATTTCAGATAAACATTGGCTATAATTTTTAGTGTGAGTTTATACCAAATACTGTATGTAATATACTTAAAAAACTGTTGCTACTGGTCTGAAATTCAAATTTAACTAGATGCTTTATATTTTATCTGGCAACCTTACTCTCACCTCAAGAATTCCTTAATTCATTTTCAAAAGTAAGATTCATGCATTACCTTTGGTTGTCTGTTAAGGAATTCTCGGCCATCGTAACTCAGACTCATCTGATCCTTTTCTATCAAAGGGTGTCCTTAGCAACGCATTTTATACCAAGAGAACTGCGACTCTGTTCACGTACTGCAACCTGACATTGCACGTGGCATGGCTACATTGCACGCAAGACTCTTGCAATCCAGTTTCTAAATGGAGCTAAAAAGAGTTCCGGTCCCTGTCAATTTCTTTAGGAAACAAGATATAAAGCCCTCTTGGGAGGATGTTACAGCTTGTATCTAGATGTCCCCCAAAGCCTCATGTGGCCATAGGCTGGGCTTTTCAGAGGTGGCTGGAACTAGAGTATGTGATACCGAGATTAAATGTGTGATGCTGGGATCAAGGGTGTGTAATTACTAAATCAGTCCACTGATTGGTTTGGCATAGTTCTGGGTGTAGATAATGGGAAAGCCTGCACACCCTAAGGGTGTGTACCCTGGATAGAATATAAGGGACAGTAAGAGAACTGTGGTTGTCACTTGCTGCTTTTGTGCCTTCTGCCTGCCGTGAACTATTTCTCCTCTGTGAAACCCCTCCACCAGGCCACCCTGCCTTGGAGCCAGCCAACTATGAACTGAAATCTCTCTATTCCTCTCTTAACTTTGGGTGTCAGTACTTTGTCTCAGCAATGAGAAAAGTGATTATACAGGAGGCAAAGCAGAAATCTTGGAAATATTCTCCCATCCTTGAGCCAAGTAAACGAGAACCTCAAATCTAAAGACAACAATCAGGAAGTCTTTATAATTTCTGAATTAAAAACATGACCTAAGCCATTTCTGATTTCTTGTGGCTTCTTGTCCTACACAGTAAGCACCTGTCTGTCACCTCACTGACTGGCTCCTTCAGGGACCAGTGAAGACCCACTGGTGTCAATTTTCTGTGGGAACTTTGGCCCCAGGTCACCTGCGCATGGGAAAGCTTTGTGGTGTTAACATTTCTAGAATGGCCTAGGGTTGTTTTATGTGGACTTTGTTTCCTTAGTTTCTCGACTGAGTCTGAGCCCAGGTACTAAGATGTGGCCCTGGATTCTGGGGTTGAGGGGCTGAGCCTGTTCTGGAGAGCGCACTGTCTGCTGTGTGGACAGTAGGTGTGGCGACACACGTTCCTCAAAGCAGAAGGAAGGTCCTTAGTTTAGGGGTTGGGACATGTCATAGCCCCTCAGTGCCTCCGTTCCTGTCCAACGGTGTGACCCAGAAGGGACATTCAGCTCCCCCTGGAAGGGATACTCAGGCAGGGAGAGCTGAACATCCCTTCAGGGTCACACAGGCCCGAGATGACGGCTGACACAGGCCTGAGATGACTAACGCAAGCCCGAGATGATGGCTTGGCTTGCAGCCAGCCTGCCCACAAGCCTCACCCAAGCCACAGCCAGCCGCTCGAAGTCCCGCTTGCCATCTGAGGTCACCCTTGCATCCAAGCAAAACAAAGAGGAACTTAGTCCCAAAGTGAAATTCGAGCCTCAGTTCCCTCATTCAGGACTCCAGCACTGCTGCTTCAGGCCGCTGAGGGGGACTCAGGAGGGAGACGGGCGAGGGAGTGGGGGTACAGCCAGAGCTCTGGTTCTGTGAGCTGCAAGAGCAGGCAGAGGTGGAGAGAAACACGCTGCTCCTACCGTTTGCCCGACCCTCTGCCGACTCTGGAGCCTTTTGCCTGATTTTGTGGGTGCAGACCTGGAGGAGGTAGGCCAAATGAGTCCAACTGTTGGTGAGCAGATTCTAGCCCAGGTCCCGTGGCTCTCTGCCTGACTCGGTTCCCCTTCTATGGACATGGCCCCGAGGAGCCTCGGAACCTGCCAATGACAGTTTCTGAGCAAATACCTAGAACACACCAGCAGGAGAGAAACGACGGCATGAAAGACCATAATACTTTGGGTCATTTTATTATATGGTTTTGATTTGCTGGAATTGACTAAGAATAAAAGAGGGTGGATCTTTTTTGGAGGGAAATTTTATTCATGTCTCTGTAGACTTGAGGGAAGAGTTTTGGAGACACCTTGATCTGCCAATTTCTGGGAAGCAGCAGTCCATAGAACTACCTCGAGTTGCTTCAAAAAATGAAAAAAGCTACTCTGAAGTCCTGGAACTTGGGGCTGAGGCTTTCGTAGGAGGAACCATGCTGCTCCTTCTAAACGACGAAGTGAAGTGCGCTAGGATGTGAACCTGACGCTTGTATCAGCCTGAGAGCTGGGGAAGGAGTAGCTGAGCAAGCTTAAAGGCGGAGAGGGAACCCCGCCTGCCCAAGGTCGTGCTGGCCGTTGATGGCGGGGCCGGGATTTAGCTATCACAATGTCTGTCTCCCAAACAGTCCACAGAGACAAAGCTGTATACCCACGTATGCGGTGTGATCAAAATACACTGTGGATGTTTACACCAAAAAGGATGTATTGCAGTAAAAGATACACTGCCATTAATCTTCCTCAGAATATTCCGCCCCCCCTTCCAGCACACTTATCCCACTGATCTTGACACTTTCTGAAACAGCTCTGGAAGTCCCCTTTCCTGTCTTCATGAGATGTGATCAAAAATACGGTGAATGCTGCTGTTGAGAGCCATCCAATGGAAAGGCAGCTCCGAGAAACATTACGGTGTGTTTCCACACACCTTATTCACCCAGGAACTGGCACCGTGTGATTTCTGGCCCTTCCCAAAGTCAAAATGACCACGAAAAGTCAATGTTTTGAATCAATTCAGGACACTGAGGCAGCCATCATAGTGCAACTAAAGACACTCAGGAAAGAGGACTCCAGAGCTGCTTCCAAAAGAACAATGGGATAAATATGTTCAAGGCGAGGGGGAGGAGTTTGTGGGGGGTTATGGCAATGTGTCTTTTACTGTAATAAATTTTAAGAATTTAAACATCTGCTGTAGTTTTCTATCACACTGTGCACACAACTTCTGCATGCCAGCCTCTGATTTCTACCTCTTTCTTCCTTTGAATTCTGTAACTTTAAGACCCAGAGACCTTCTATATAAGACCTTCATGGATTACAAGCAGGTGTGACCAAAGGGACCCGTGTCACTCTATGAATAAGGCTAGTCCCACAGTGACAGTGGAACGGCTGACCTGGTCCCTCCACCGCTCCATGGCAGTCATGCTGCTCTGGAACATTCCAGCTGGCTGGGAAGCTGGGCCAGGTCCGAGAGTCAGCACGAAGGACAGCCCACGGGGCCTCTGTACCATGCAAGACACAGAAGCTGCCTGCTTCGGCTGCAGGAATCCTAGCTCCGGAGGTTCTGGGGGTAGAAGAAGGTTGTTCCCTCATCAAAATGTGCTTTCTCCAGTGGACCCAAGTCCCCTTCCTTTCCTTGAAGAGCTCTCTCTAAGTCCAAGAGTGTAGGTTTTAGTGGCTGTTGATTTTCCATAGCATGCAATCATTTTTCCAATGTTCTGGAAGTTACACTTTGGCACCTATAGACTTTCTGCTCCTAGTAAAAGTCTCCTTGGAGAGAAATTGCATCCTGTTTTCGAAGTTCAGAAAACACTGATGTTAGTGCTCCCACTCCCAAGTGGAAGTCAGAGTTGGTCCCACCCGGGAATGCTCAGGACAGGAGGGGAAGTCCTTCCATCTGAGTCCGGTCGAGGGGAAGTGCGGCCAGCCTCAGCTCCTCTGCCCTCTGGACGGCAGACTCCACGCAGGGACTCCACCAGACACCCCGGGGTGCAGGAGGGCCAGCGGCTTCCTTCCAGAACCTCCTTCCTCCCCTGGAAGTTCTCGCGGCCTCCCAACTGTGGGCCCTGGAATTCCACGTGTGCCAACAGCTCTTCTCTTCTTTCTCTTCTCGCTCTGGGCAAGTCCCAGGACTGTGGAGCATTGGCCATGGCTTCCTGTGCACATGTGTGTGTCACATGTGTGTACGTGTGTGTATATCACTTTCAGCTCTACATCCTCCACCTGGACTCCACTCTTTAACTAATACCTCGCCAACCAGATCTTGCATTTTGCCCTTGAAGCAGTGTGAAGGCCAGGCCGACCCAGGAGGAGGCGGGACTTGTGTCTAGGACTGCACAGGAGGGTTGAGTCTGAAGCCGGCCCTGCAGCCCTCAGTAGCTGCTGCCCCCACTGCCCGTCCCTGTCTATACCGAAGCTCCTTCCTTCCCCGGACGTGCGGACGAGAGCATTTCCAGCAGCAGGAGGAGGTGAATGTCTGCATCACACTGGGTTTCTCTGGGCGGGGGGCTTGTCGGTGCTTGGACAGGGTCCTGGGCACCTGGGGCGTCCTCCCCAGGATCTGATGGTCACAGGGTGGTCCTGGAGCTGGAAGTCAAGGCAGTGGGCAAGTGGTGCTGGGGCCAGGGCAGTGGGCAGCCAGCTCATAGCAGGGCCTGCCCGGAAGTCTGTGGCCAAGACAGCTTCCAGATATGGGTGACTGGGCTGCTCATGGAGAACCCAGAGGACCCAGATGGAGGACACTGGCACAGACTCATGGAGTCAAGGACCAGGGTCTTGCTGAACCTGGTAAGAGCAGCCAGTCTCTGCAGGAGCCACCACACATAGCTGAGCCTCCGCAGTGCAGGGAAGGGGGCCTGCTTGGGTGTTCAGGGAAACTGGGGGCACCTGCTGGGCCAGGATGCCCACCTTCCTTGTCACCAGCAGCACATCTGGGCAGTTACTTGGGAGAAGGTGACAGGGCTTGCCCCAGAGCTTGACACTCTGCCTGGGGGCTTTCTGCTGGTAAAGCACAAGTATCGTGTTGCATTTAGAATAAATACAAAGATGCCTGGTGTTTTCTTGTTTCTTCCTCATTGCCAGGCTCCAGGCCTCGGGGCTATGTGTTTATCTGGGCCTCCCAGACGTCCTTACCCCTGGCCTCTGCCTGCAGCCTGTATCAGACCAGAACATCTGCCGCCTGCTCCTCCCCTTCCCTCTCTGGCCTTTCCACTGAGGCCTGTTCTCCAGAATCCTCATGGAGGGCTGTGGGTGTGTCCCTGAGTGCTGGAGGCTGAGCTTTGCCCTTCTGGGCTCGCACAGGTGAACCCACTGGTGATCCTTTTGCACCGTGAGTAGGAAGCCCCTGACGGCTCTGTCCCAAGGGCCTGGTCCTCCCTCTGTGGGTGTGTGTGAAGGAGGCACAGCAGTTTTGGAGGCCACTGCAGGCAGCGCACTCCACCTTTCACTCCTCGCCTGCCTTCCTCACTGGGCCGTGACCCAGCCTCCTCTCCTTCAGTCTTTGAGCGAATCCCACTGCTTCTAGCATGAGTGTCCCCAGCCCAACCTGTGGCTCCACCTAGGGGTCCCCTGCCCTGTCCCTGGCCAGGGGCTACCACAGCTTTCCTGGATGGGGAGGGAGCCCCTTAGTCTTCCATGGGGACAATGACCCTGTGGCCTGGACACCTGGGAGACTGGCTAGCAAAAATTGTGTCTATCTCTCTGTCTGTCTGCCTGTCTGTCCCCTCTCTTCCTGATTAGTGGCTTCTGAGACTTCTGCAGCCATCAGCACAATGCATGAGCTGAAAATGCAAAACGCTTTACAGAACCCTGGCAGGGAGGGGTGCTGACGGTGCCGTGGCTCCTGGCCTCCTCGCCCCGCCTCACTCCCTTCCATCCACTCTGCCTCTGTGGCTCCTCCGTAAATGACTTTGATGCCTCTTCTCAAACCAGGGGCCTCAGATTATGGCGCTGGCTCAATCTAGCCACCACCTGCTTCTGTAAACACTGTTCTACTCGGACACGGCCCCTCATGTTCATTTACACGCTGTCTGTGGCTGCTTCCCTGCCACCGTGATAGCGTGGAGTGGTCGCATCGCAGCCTGAAGACTGTATGCCACTGAAGAAAACGTTAGCTGACCGCTGCTCTAAAGCCTTGACATTTGGGGACTCCCACTCCACCTTCTCATCCTGCATTCATTTTTACACATTCTCTCAGTGGCCTCTTTCACAGCATAATATCAACCTTTGACCATGTTAATCGCTGCCAAATCTAAAAATAGACCCTTCTGCAAAGTCTAGATATATGTCTACAAGGCCGTATTGACTAAATTAAACATATCTACAGTCAAACTCTTTATTATTTTCCCTAAATCGGTGTTTCCTCTGGATTATCTTTATTTAGTCACTGTAGCTGTTTTCCCGGAACTCCAGCCCCACAGTCCTCTTTTCTGAGTCACTCATTCTAGTCATGCTTCGTCCTTCCAGCCTCTCTGATGAGGTAGCGGTCACTGACCGATCCCCCAGGACAGGGGAGATGTCCTCCATCTAGTGTTATAAAACACTCAGCTCTGGGCTGGCACACAGAAAGGGCTCCATAAGGCATCTAGGTGGCTAGGTGGGGACAGTAGATGGACACATACAGGGGTAAGTGGTTGAATGGATGAATGAGTGGGTGAGTGGATGTGATAATGGACGGGAGTGGTATTATTCGCATAGGCAAGGAACTGAATGGCTAATTGAGGGCCGTGAGAAAATTTATTTAAGTAACAAAAGAAAAGGGAAACTGGCAGCTGGAGAGACAGTGTGAAGAGTATAAGGAAGTCAGCAAAGGTGACTACAGAGCTAGGGCTCTGGGGACAGGAGTGGCATTAACCGAAACAGGCCAATCCCAAAGAGAAGCAGATTTGGGAAACACAATACAGAGTCTGAGTTTAGACATGCTGATCTGAGTAAACAGATGCTTGTACAGGTGTGTATGTCCCAAAGTGATTGAAGGCACCTTACAAAACTATGTGCTTCCCAAATAAAAGAAGTCAGGAAACTGGGTGTGGGGAAACACGCTGAAGCTTGTGCAGCCATCGTGAGGCTTCTCTCTTAGCCTTCCTGTAGCCAGACCAAAAGGAGACCCACCCACTTCCTGGGGCTCCAGGGAGGGCACAGGCGTGGGCTGCAGAACAGTCGGCCCGGGGCAGACATGGAGGAAGGGCTCTGTCCATGCCCACTATTCCTTCCCGTTATCTTGATGACCTTGTGCGTCATCTGCCTGGTTGAGTGTTAAGATCCAAAGGAGCCATGTCTTGCTTGCTCTCTCACCTCCAATAGCCCCTGCCACTCTGCACTGAATGGAATAGTTTAGGGTGGTGAATGAATGAGCCCATGCCATGTGCCCCCTTAGGTTGGCTCATTCTGCACATCCGGCTCCTCTGGCAGCATGTGAAGTGCCTGCCGGCCTGCGGCCCCAGCAACAGCTCAGCTCCCAACAGGTCCACGCCCATTCATCTTCCTGCCGTGGTACTTCTCACGCTGGGCTTGGCATGTGTGGCCAACAGCAGCAGGCTGTTGGGAACACGAATGAAATTTCTGGGAGCTGAGAGAGATTTACGAAATCTGTCGAAGGTTTTATTTAGTGTGAAATAATTTCTCACTTTGTTTACTTGGTATTTGCCTTAGCAGTAAGCACCCAAAGCTATGCTTAATTTAACAGCATGTGTGTTTATTACATATGATGCTTTCCAGCCATAGACTCTCCTAGAATCAGTATTGAAAGCTGGCAGATATAAGCACACTACATGCTTTCTCCTCAAAACTGGCCATGTTAGAGGACAGAAATGTGTCTTGTCGTATGTATTTCATTATTATAACTTTTGTAGTCCATGTGGGTAGTTTATCATTGAAATTAACATAACTTATGATGTTAAAAGATTTCCAGGTCCTTAAAAATGGACCTAGTTGGGCCGGGGATTTAGCTCAGTGGTTAGAGTGCTTGCCTCACAAGCACAAGGCCCTGAGTTTGATCCCTGGTACCAAAAAAAAAAAACAAAAAAAAAAGCACCTAGTTCTACATTTAGGCTGCTCATAGCTTTAATTTCTGGATAGAATGTACCTGCAATTCTTCATTGTTTTCCAAAGTCTTTGGGGTTCGCTTGTGCCCCTGCTGGGGAGTCAGGGAGACATCTTCCACCTCCTCTTCATTTCTGCGTGTAGATGAAGGGACGCAGCTGTCTGTCGTGCTGGGAAGGAGGCCTGTGTACTACCCCTGGTTCTGCCACGTCGTGCGAGTCTTTCATCTGTGCAGCCCTTGTTAATGTTACGATCCGCACAATTCAAAGTGTCGGGCAGCTGTGACGGGCCTGTGCAGGAAAGAAAACCAGAGCAAGCCCATCGGCCGC
The DNA here is from genome assembly GCA_004026905.1 of Hystrix cristata. Lineage (NCBI taxonomy): Eukaryota > Metazoa > Chordata > Mammalia > Rodentia > Hystricidae > Hystrix > Hystrix cristata. The sequence goes on from PVJO010025561.1 coordinate 22,403, forward strand.
ACTGTGACCTCTTTGACAGGCACCTCCAGGGACGCTTCTTAAGCATGTATTTATAGTCGAATTGCATTTTCTCAGTAAAACTCTCCTTCCGTGTGCCCTAGAGACATACATCTTGGATTCCTGCCCGGGAGGTGGAAGTGTCAGCTCTCTTTGGCCTTGAATAG
>PVJO010025562.1:0-22660 GCA_004026905.1 Hystrix cristata
ATCGAGTGCCTGCATGTTGGTTACATGTAATAAGTTACTATTTGTGTTTCAAGTTTTTGAACCTGGAAATGATGAAAAAGTGGAGCATGGATATATCTTCCCATGAGCAGTCTTATGCCACCAGAGAGCAAACATGTTGGGAATTGTTCCTGTACCACGAGATACCCTTCCATACTTCAGAAAAATTTCCCCTTTTTTGGGAGGAATCTACTTTCCTGAATTTGAGCCATTAATTAATCCATTCAAAAAATTTTTCTTAGTGCTGACCTTGTGCCAGTCAGAATGTAACTTGCAGTCGGAAATGGACATGGTAAGCGTATACAGGGAGATTGTTTTCAGAGAGACTTAAATAAGCAGGGATCTGAACGAATATATCACGAGTGAATTGAGTAAAAACCATTAAGGAATAATCAGTGTTTTGTGAAAAATAAAAGTTATGGGCAGCAGGAGTGGGCACAAATACTGTGAGAAGGGGAGAGGAAGAGTAAAGAACCTGTCGTATGAAGAGCTGGGTACTTCTGGTAGCTCTGAGTTGGGCATGATTCAGAGACCGAGTGAAGGACCCCATGGCCAGAGGCGGGGCGGCCGAGGGGCAAAAGGAGAGGAGGTGGGAATGGGAGAGACCGCCATGCGGTTGGTTCCTCATGAGGCAGCAAGCAGTCTGCACGAAACCAGTGGGCAGCCCGGACTGAGTTTTAAGTAGGGAGTGACTCGGTCCATTTGCTCGCTACACTTTCAAAAGATCCTTCTCGCGTCTGTGGGAAGAGGCACTGGTTCAGAATTCATTCATTTTTAACTCAGTGGTCTTAACATCATGGAGAAATTGTCACAGAAAAGCCTTTTCAGTTCATATTTACTATTGTGGCTTCTCGCTTTCTCAACTCATGAATCTTAGTTGTGCATTTTTGGTGACTGCCTTTTCTTTGTTAGTTTTTTTTTTTCTTTCAAGATTTTGCTTCTAAGAACAATTCTTCTGTTATAATCATGGTTTACATAGTACTGAGTCAGGTAGAATTTTATATTAGATTGTAATTCATGTCACTGGCTTTTTTGTAACTCAATATTGGCCAATTCACACGATTCACCCTAAGAGACTCTCGTTTAAATACTTGGCTAATGTAGACGTGTTCAAAATAAAAAAAAAAAAATTCCCCTTTCCTGTGGATAAATCAGTGAAGAGTTCAAGTGGCATTTCAGTGATGAAAACTGTGTTCTTGTTCTTCCTTGGTTCCTAAGTACAAGGAGCGCCCTGACTAGGCGATCCAAGACACAGGGGAAAGGAAATGGCCACTTGATTGAGAAAGCCCATCTTTCTGCTCTAGTCAGTCAAATGCTATTATCCTTTTATTACTCTGTAATTTTGAGGGCAAGTTGAGTGAATAACTATGGAGGCTATTAAGAGCTGTCATGGAAAATTTATCTGTCTTTAAATGGAAGATAGAAACATTACAGCAGAAGCAGCAGGGCCTCGATGTAGATAATTCTCCTCTTTGAGCTTTTTAGAACACTGCTTATTGTTTTCTACTGCGTCTCCCCAGACCATTCTTACACTCACAGTGTTGATCCTGCCTTTTTCCTCTTGTCAGGAATGAAATTTATGAAAGAAGCATGGCCTATGGAAACCAGTCTCGCCTCCTGTCAGTGTCCACACTAACAGTGCACAACTAGGTTCAATAGTTAGTTGCAGAAAACATGGTTAAAAGGGCTTATGACCTACCTTTTCTCTTCAGCCTTATCCTGGATGTATAAGTGAAAACACGCTTGGTGGGGGTCAGAAGGCATAGAAGTAACTGAGTATTTGAGAAAATCACTGCCCTGTGGTTGCCGCAACCAATCACCCAAAAATCTGGTGTCTCAGAACAACAGAATTGTATCAGTCACAGTTCTGGGAGCCAGAATCTGAAATCCAGATGTGGACTTGGCCTTGCACCTTCTGAAGAAGAGAATCCTTCCTTGCCTCTTTCAGTGGATGTGACTCTGGGCGCTTCTTGGTTGTAACTGCATCCTCTAGTGTGTGCCTCTGATGTCGCACGGCCTTCTTCCCTGTGTGTCCTCCTCTGTCTGAGGACATTCTCTTTGGATTTTGGGCCCATCATAACCCATCATGTTCTCATCTGAATCCTTCATTTAACTACATGTGCAAGGAGATTCTTCCCAAATAAGATCATATCCCGAGGTCCCAGGTGGATGGAGCTGTACTCACTTCAAATATAAACAATGGCAGGTGAGTTCTTTTCTCATCTCAATTTTACCACGTTTTAAGAAGTTACTTCTTCTTAACACTATCCCTCTAAGAATAAAATGAGGTAAGGACAGTTCAAAGAACAATTTGAAGATCAAATTACCAGAAATTTTTATATATGTTTCGTAAGGGAATAGAATGCAATAAGGAAGGATTTTCATCTAATTGTAAAATGCTATTAAAAATTTGCTCAGCTGGACTCTTGCAAGGGAGCCTTTGAAAGATATTCATGTCCACTGATTCTTGGACATAAAATTAGGTTCTAGTTTGAGGAATGGTTGTGTTTTCTGTATTTGGGTAATGTTCTACTCTATCATTTCTACTTATATTACTGACTTAGATCAGCCTCAGTTCTGAAAATTATATAACTCCTGCTATGGGACAGGAATTCTGCTAAATTTCCATCCATTATGTGGTGCACCCTGTATCACCGCAGCCCTGTGGACTAGATGTTATTGACCTTGCTTGAGAGATGTGAAAGATGATGGTGACTTGGTCGAGTTCTTATAGGTATCAGCAGTAAACTGTTATTCAAATCCATGCGCATTTGACTCCACTTGACCTGGTGTCCACATGACCACTGTTAGTTGACGCTCTTTCAGGATGCCCTCCCTAGGATTAGAACATTTCTCACTTGTCAACCGCTAATCCAGGGTCAATTTAAACCCATGTTCTTGAGACCGTAGTTATCTTTTCTGGTCTTGCTGTGCATAACCTGGTAGCTCGCCTGATAAGGGCTCAACTTGTCCCAAATAAGGGTCAAATCGTTTTTCCAGACTCTTGGAAAGTAGCTTCCAGCACAAGCAACTGATGCTGAGTAAGTGGGAGAGAATATTTGCCTTTCTGGAACCTTCTGCCTACTGTTTCCTCCTGAAGCTGTTATCTGTTCAGATGTAGATTCAGGTCACCCAACATGCTGAACAGAGAGAGAATCTTGCTAATCTCAAGTGCGGATACCAGACTGGGACATGGCCTTAGACCCACATAATTCCTTCCCAGAACCGCCCTCCTGACCCATGTAAGGAAGGAGGCTCCCCTTGCTCACCTGTTCCTCCCTACCTGCTGATTTTATTGTTTTTATCATAGGTCTTATCACTCCCTTATTTTCTATCACTAGACTGTAAGGTTCATCATGATAAGAACGATTCCACGCAACCATGGTGAAACCAGCGATTCATAACTACTTTTGTTTTCTTTTCCTGTTGTTAGGAAATTATAGAACTTCACTGAGCCCCAAACACTGATAAAACATTAGAATTAGGATTAGGGTATCTATTGAACAACAGTATTCTCATCTGTTGTAATGATGAAATTTGTAGTTACATTTGGGCGAGATTCTTAAGAGAGCTGAAAGAAAGTCTTAAGGTTACAGCAATAGGAAGACAGAGTAGATAAATACTACTAGACACAGCAATGATTAGACAAAAACATATATGGTTTATATTGAATAAATATGCTATTTATATAAATATATATGCACATATGTTTTTTAAATATGTATCTTTTAATGTTTATTTTCTCTTTACTAAGGAAAAAACCACACAGTATGGTCTCATATCATTTATTAATAAATTTATAATACAGAAAAAACATCCAGGATCAATTGTTAAACCTTCTATGATACAGTACAAGGCTGGAAATGTTTATTTACATTTCACCATTAATTGTGACAAAGTTTGCACATGGATTTCCTGGGACAGAAATGTTTAAGGGAATGGCATTGCTTGTTTGCTTTTATTATTACCAGTGGATTTGAAGAGTTGGAGGCTGCATCTTTCCAGTGGGACTAGTAACACTGTGAGAGGAGAGACCGGCATTTCTTTTCCCTGGGAGAAGCTTAGGTTCCTAATGAGGATGGTTTTAAATTTTGGGAGGGGTGATGAACAGGGAGGGTAATCCTACTGATTTGGTTGAAGAAAAGAGAGATGAGATGGCAAGTGAAAATTCTACTGTTTTTCCTTCTTTCCTCCTTTCCTTGACTAGAAGGCTTAGCTTTCCTGCCCTAGAGGATTGAGTAAAGATTACTAATACACAGTTCTGGGAGCTGTAATGGAGAAAGAGGGTCAGAGCTCCAGGGCTGGGTGGTGGGCCAGAAAGGAGACATTTATTTAGCACTCTACTCTGTGTCTCTACCGCTGGTGCCTTGTGGTTCCATTATGTCTTTCTCTTTTTCTGGAGGGGAATTTACAGAGTCCATGAAAAAGGTCATGGAACCATCAATATAGTGCGTTCTGGGGACCCGACCAAGCTGCTGAAGTAGCTTTTAAGACTTAGAAAACACATCAGAAATGATTGAACTTGCCACCTTTTAGTGTGTCTGGACAGGAGTGGAAAGAGACTGGCAACATCCAAGAAGGGGATCCAAGGACTTTCAAGTCAGTTATTTTCAGTTTCTGAGGGTGTCTACTAAACCTGTTATAATAGTCAAACTTATAAAGTTATATAAATGGATAGATAGATAGGTAGATAGATAGAGATATATGGATAAGGATTAGATATAGATACAGAGTTTTGTGTTTGTTTTGGTTTTTTGAGATGGATCTTGCTTAGTTGCCCAAGCTGGCCTCAAACTTGTGGTCTTCTTGCTTTAGCCTCCCAAGTACTGAGATTATAAGTGTACCATGCCAAGATTTACCTATACATTTTTATAAATTATTTAATTTTTTTTTTCTTTTTTTTTTTTTTTTAACCAAGAGCATGTACTGGTACATTGTATACATAATGGTCACATTCATCATGGTTATTTTGTACCTATACATGATGTATCTTGGTTTTCCCCCTTCTTCCCCACCCTTCCCTTCTGCTTCCCCCTTCCCTATTTATAGCAGGTTTGTTTATATTTTCCCATTTCCCTTTCTTTTTTCTTTCCTTTTTCCTTTCTTTCTTTTCCCCTTCCCCCTTTCTAGTTCGCCTCTCTTTTGAATATAACCTTCCTTTTATATAATATCTATTACACCTCTTTGTCCTTATTTACACTTATGGTTTCTCATATCAGAGAAACAATTCGATGTGTACGCAAGAGTGTCTGATTTATTTTGCTTAAGAGTATGTTCTCAAGGTACATCTATTTACCTACAAGTGTCTCTAGCTTATCCTTTTTTATGGCACAGAGTAGTACTCCATTGTGTAGAAAAACCACATCTTCTTTAGCCATTCATTAGTTGTTGGGCATTTAGGTTGTTTCCAAGACTTAGCTATTATAAATTGTGTTACTATAAACATAGTTGTGCATATATTGGTGTGGTATGATGATTTTAATTCTTCTGGGAAGATGCCCAGTAGAGGAGTAGCTGAATCAAATGGAACCTCTAGTTGTAGTTTTTTGAGGAATCTCCATACTGATTTCCACAGTGGCTGGACCAGTCTCTATTCCCACCAACAGTGGAGGAAGGTTCCTTTTTCCCCATAGCTCCACCAGCATTTGTTACTGGTTGATCTTTTCATAATTGCTATTCTTTCTGGAGTGAGATGGAATCTTAACGTTGTTTGGATTTGCATCTCTCGAATGACTAGTGATATGGAACTACCTACACATTTTTAGTTTTCTTTTTCTCCCCTGAAGTTTGGGTTCTTCGAAAATACAATTTTTTGTCTGCTTGTATGTGTAGTTTAGCCCCCCCATGCCTTTTTGATTACTTTTCTTTTTAATCTTAAGGGTACTGTTCCCCTAGTTCTTTTATACGTGCATAATCAAGTCACTCAGATTGTTTTCATCCATTTTCAGATGCACAGCTATTTTCACATAAATTCAACTGAAAGTCACCAGAGCCTCTCAGTTCCCTTAACTTTCTCTTTGGGGTCTTTTTATGATGACTTAAGTACAAATTTTATCTCCTTTCTCATTTGGGAGAAATCTGCTTTTTCTGAGTATTGTGCCTAATAATCAAAGAAGAACTTTTACCGACTTTGCTATGTGTCCTGTCACCAAGTTTACTATGACAATATAGGCAAAGGACAGTTCATCTTAGAGTAATACTAATATACCAGAAATAAGCTACCATCTAAGTCAGCAGCATCATAATTTGGAACCATTGTTTCAACAATATTTTAATATATATGCTAATTTGCTTCATTTATACTACCAGTTTATCTTAGTTCACTGAAAAGAAAGTTTTGTGTTATTATCTGTTTCTTTTTGTAAGAATCTTTTTGGTTTATATACTCTAGGGAACGACTAGAAGATAGTGATACACAGTTGATAAACTAATTTATTTTCTTATTTTGTTCTGATTTTTTTTTAAATTTTGCATGAAATAAGACAAATAATACAGAATGTCTTTCAAAATGGGCGCTTTCTCTCCTGCAACTCTCATCACTATTTCCTAATCCATGTCTTTAGGGTAAACTTAACTTGTTCTTTTTCAAGGACATAGTAGCGAGGATTTAAATGATACTGCTACAGCCATTGTTTTTCCACATAACTGATGTATACCTGGATCAGACTGATTGCGAGTCTTGATGACAGACGCCAAATACCTTTGGCTTTGGAAAAATAGCAATATTTCTCAAGTATGCTTTGGTTTTCAATAAAATAAATTCATTATTGTGTTTTGCACTAATATAAGGGCCTTCTGGAGGCAGGATCACTTTATACAACATGCGTTTTAATTTGATCCGAATTTCAGATAATAAGATAAATACACCTACGTACACGTTTGTTTTATTAAAGAGAAAACATTTAAGCGTAATTTAATTTGCATCTTTTGCAGGGACGCTTTCTGAATCTCAGCTCTTCTACTGCAGCCCTGCAGAGTGGATTTTCTTTCTCTGCATTTCCTTTTCTTTGCTTTTAAGACTTAACGGCTTATACTAAAAGGCACTTCTCCTGCGATGGCTAGCATGTTTCATTGGCTACCTTCAGGCTGGCCCATGAGTTATGGCAGATTGTTTAATATATATATTTTTCCTTTTTCCTATAGATGGGCCCTCATAGTGTTTTGACAGGTAAAAAGGATGGGGGATCATTGAGCATCGAGTTTCTCAGCCGCTCAGCTGTATTTTTTGAGCTATATTTCAGCAAAATTACCCAGCTCTCTTACAGAAGGTGTCCTCTTGCCAGATGGTACTCTGCAGGAAACAACTTCTTAGTTTTCTTAAATCAGGATTTATAGTAAAATAGAATAACACTTAGGTATGAAAGAATTAGGTTTCTCTGGAAGTTTTAAGAGTCTCAAATATCCCTCCTTTTTCTCTGTCTTAATTGTTTCCTATTCAGTTAAGCTGGTAACAAACTGCCTGTGCTGCTAGTGAATAACCGGAGGGCACATTCTTAGCAATTTTCGTTGCACTGCCTGCTAGGAGTCCAGGTTGAAAGGTTCAGCTCCGATTGCACCATTAGCCCCGCAACTGCAGCCGATTGTTACCAATGATTTTTGCCCCCCTAATTGTTTCTTACTTTCTTGAGCTTACTCAGAATTAACGAAACTGCAGCCTTCTTTTTCTTAAAAAGATGTTCACACAAAGTGCAGTTGCTGTTTCTTCTATAAACTCATCAGCGTTGCCTTAAGGAGTCCTCTTAACTATTGATTTTTTAGTCCAGTTAATAGATCTCCTAATTTGCAGAAATACCCCAATGCAAGATTTGAACAATTAGAAAATTACGAAAGGAGGTCCCAGGAGGAGCCCAGCTGCTGTGTATGCTCCCGGCTGAGTGTCATACTCCCTGCTGGATGCGGGGAAGCCAGGTGACCAGTGGAAGAGAAAGAAAACATGGGTAAACACTGGGCGATGTTTCCTTCTTGTGCACCTGTTTCAAATGCATGTCGTTCCATTTTAATTAAAAATAGGACTTTTCAACGACTATATTGAAATATTCTTTGCATGAACTATTTTCGTAGTCACTTTAAAGTCACATCCAAAAAACTGAACACGAAGGTCACATACCACTTAACCCACTGGGAAGATGTATGTGATTAGGTGTGATAGTCTTCTGGGCTCAGACATCTAAGCCTATGTGTTTTAAGTGGAAGTTAAGTTTTTTTGTAATATTCAAATGGTCTTGGCTTGTAGTTCTAGAGGAACCATTTCCAAGCTGCCTTCTCACATCTGGCTAATCAAAGTTTGCGAGAACTTCATGAACCACTTGAGAATGTTTGGATCGCCAAATGACCAAGTATTATAGTAACACAATATGCAGTTTTGACATTTTCTGGAATGGCTAGCTTGCTACTGATTCATTCCAAACCTGGAAAATATATGCTGAAGATATTAGAAAATATATGCTGAAGATGTTAGAGAGCTGATGTACAAAATAAAGACTTACTCTTGTTCTCTCTCCTTTTTAAAAATCTTATCTGGCTCTTATCCTCAATTTTCTACATGGAATTTATGATACATTTTCTCACCTGATGGTCTTCAATGTATAAATACTGCCACCAGGAAATGTCTTACCAGATCCTATGATGTCCTTCTGCCAGGGGAACACCTTCTCCTCATCTCTGTCCTAACTAATCTCCATGTCATTCGTATTTCGTGATCATTGGCTTCTAACTTTCATTTATGCTCTTTACTCGTGTTATTCTGAATGGAAGCCCTTCCTAACTTTTGCAAGCATTTGAAATTGCTCCTTCAGGAATCCTTTCATATGCTATTACTTCTGTGAAATTTAATCTCTACTCATGGTTCGAATTCATCAAAAAATATTGATTTCTCTTTTATATGCTAACATCATTTATGCATGTAACTGTCATATGGGTCATGGAATTTTATTATCAGCATACATTTACATAATTATCTTCCACATTGGACTATGAGTTCCTACAGAGAAAGGATTCCTTGTATATGGCTTAGCACCTTGTACATAATAAGCGCTCACTTAGAGCTTACTGAAGTAACTGGGCTAAAATATACCTTTGCAACTTTCTTATTACTGCCTTTATTATGTGGGAGAAAAAAATTACTCAAAAATGTATTTGGTTATTACCTCAAAGTCATTGTCAGGCCCTGACAATTACTCTCTTACATTATTGGTTGCCTGATTCTTATTTGCATATAATTAAATTAAAAAGTTAATGGAACATAGTATTTGTGTGCTGCTTTCTACACACTGATGAGGTTGATCGGGCAAGAATAACTTCCTGTATTTCGCAGATAACGGATAAAAGACAAAAGGTTCAGATGATTCAAACCAAGGTCATGGTTAGAAGGGCAAGCACTGAATCCAGACCTGAATCCAGACCTGAATCCTCTCCTGTGGCCCTTCGTGGGTCAATTAATCTTCACTTGAAGTAGGACTGTCTTCATGATCTTACTTCTCCATTTGGTATTAGGCAACTTCAGATGTGTCGTTGGCAAAGTATAATCTTTTACAAATCTTCTTAGTCGCAAGAAGAGCATCATGTGCTAAATCACCCCTGGGGGGAAAATGAAGAAATTTGTCCTAGATTGTTTAGAAGAGGAAAAGTGGACTTTGAGCGTCCCCTACATCCTGGGAGAGGAATGTGACCCCCGTTATCCAAATTTACTAGAGTTGAACACACAGTGATATGGGTCATCTGAAGTCATTGTAGTTCATTTAATTCTTAGGAATAAAATATATATTTATTGCAGAAATTTTAGAAAACTTTAAAAACTGAAAAAAAGCAATGTTTATTATCCATCAATAGGAATCTACTATTAACATTTTAATAATACTGTAAGCTCTGGAACCAGGCTGCCTTGATTTAAATCCTGATTTTGTGGCTTAATAGCTTAAGGATAATGGGAAGGTTACCTCATCTTTCTGGGTTTAAATTTGTTCATTTACTAAATGAAAAAAAATGTAATATCAGAAGATTCTTGTAATATTTAAGTCAATTTAGGACACAAAGCACTTAGAGTAGTATCTGATCACATAGTATGAACTGCTTTAACTCAACTACGATTTTTATTTTATCACTGACCTTTATTATTTTCATGTGTAGCCTCCTAAAAATGTTCCTACTCTCATGTATATTATTTTACTTTTTCTAACTTACAGTATACCATAGCATTTTTCATATACTAAATTTTCTTTTAGAATATGAATTTAATTATATTTATTCCTATTAGTGTTTTATCATAATTCGTCTGATTCCTACTTGTTTCCAAACTTTGACCATAGTAAATGAAGATGAACAATTCATGTTTATGTATCTTTGCAAATAGGCTGGATGATTTTTAGGAGATAGGTTCCTAAAATTACTGAATCAAAGAATATAAATCTTCTAAATTCTGTTTTCAAAGTAGGCTTATAGAGGTATAATTCACATATCCTACAGTTAACCCATTTAAAGTGCACAAATCAATCCATTATTTTATGTTCCCACCAGCAGCACAGAAAGGTTCCACTTGCATCACGTTCCTGGTCAACAACAGTTATTTTCTTCTCTTGTCCTTTTTCATTTTTGGAAGCCATCTCTATGTGAAGTGGTATCTTACTGTTGTTTTTGTTTAGATTTTCATAATGATGAATAAAGTCGAACACCTTTTCAAGTGCTTGTTCTCATTTGGGTATCTTCTCTGGAGAAATATCTATTTACGTTCTATGCCCATGTTTACATTGAGTTGTCATTTTGTTGTGTGAGTTATTTACCTTTTAAGAAAATATTTTCCAAATCTGTGTTTGGAAAAAAAATTTTACCAGAAATTCAATTTTCTTGAATATTCTGCTTGTAATCTCTTTTGGTCCTGGAAATAAGGCTCATTAGAGACCTCTCTGCACATTCTGAGCACCATGATGTGCCAGGCACTGTGCAAGTTTGCAGGGCACAAGCTGTGTGAGGCTTTCAAGGTGATCACTCCCTGCACTTATCTGATTTCTTTGTTTTTGTCACAGCTGTGCTTTTCTTCTTTTTCCTTTTTTTGCCTGCTGAAAAGCTATTTCTTTACTCAAAACTCCTCCTCAACTTGGACATCTGTCCTTTGCCAAGTATAATTATGTGGTATTTTGTGACCTTGTGCAGAGTGTGAAATGAATATTCTTAGCACAAACTGACAGTGTTCCTAACACTGTAAGATGCTGCTAAGGTATCTGAAAAAGATCAAAACCAAGGCTTTTAATACTTTGGATCAACTGTTGATTTTGTCAGTTGTAAATTTGTCCTACCTGGTTTCCTTCTGGGTTTTTCTGTGCCATTCCCCCATCTCAGCACTTCAAGACGGGATTGCGGTCTAGTGTTGTACAGCACAGTCGGGTGACCATAGTTAACAGTGATTCACCATGTACTTCAAAATTGGTCGAAAAAGGATCTGAATGTTTCCAACACAAAGAAGTGACACTGGAGCTGATGGACATGCTAATTACCTTGATTTGCTCATGAAACATACATATACCTAAATGGCACAGTGTACCCGATGTACATGCCCAGATATGATGTGTCACTTAAAAATAAATACCAGAAGAAACTACACTGAGGCGATAGGTTCTTCGCATACTTCTAACCAGTCCTGAGATACACTGGGACACAGAGGGAGACTGAAATAACAACCAGAGGGAAAGACAGCGTATTATTGGAATCACCCATAAAAGAGATCAAATCCAGTGAGACAAAAATCACGCGTGTTCGTTTTACTTTCGGTAATGTCATCTGCAGCTTCTCCATTAAGCTTCGCTTGCCGGATTTTGAAACTGAGTCACATTTGGGTATGGGTGGGGCTGGACCACTGGAGCTAGAGCCACATCCAGGTCAGCTGAGGCTTGTTCTCAAGTAGGGTGTTAGATCAGGTGCTGTGCCACGATGTGGACGGGCAATAATCCTTAATTAATGGATAATCCTTAATTAACACACATGAGGATTTCCTGTCGAGTCCACTGCGGTCTCTTGTATTTCTTTCTGTCTCCTGTGCATATTTTAAATAGTCTGGAAGAATGTTTTTGGTGGTGTGTTTTTGATTGGAAGGTCAGTGTATCAGTCACTTTCTGTTTGTTAGGAGAAAATACTGACGCTTCCCACTTAAAAAGGGAGAGAGATCTATCTTGGCGCACAGTTTGGCCTGAGGCAGAAATGCCCAGGGCGAAGGGAATGGCATGGGAAAGTTGCTCACCAGGGGCAAGCAGGAAGCAGAGGGAGAAGGGAGGAGCCATGGCCAGGAATACACACTCCAGGTCATGCGCCCACTCAGTCGCCTCTCCTCACCAGGCCCAGCCTCCTAGCAGGGCAGTTAGGTGAACGCACCCCTGAGCAGGGCACCCCTCTGACACAGTCACCTAGACACATAAAACTTGGGCGTTTCAGACCTAAACCAGGACAATCTAGAAGTGCCAGGATCTGAATGAGCAATACAAATTGTGTGCGTATTTTCTTCATCCTTCTCATTGCAATTTGTGATTAAACTCCTATTCGTTTATTTGTTTTCATACTTTTCCTCAATTCTGCAAGCTACATCATTTTGAAGACCGTAGCTAAGTCGTTTTCCACTATATGCCCAGTAGCTAGCATGGCACTGCATGGAGGATGAAGGTGTGCTCAGTAAGTCCACCCGAAGTGAAAGAAATCTGTAAATGAACATGTGAGGATTCTGAGAGAGGACAGCACACAGAAATCCAAATCCAGCCTTGGATGGTTGTTCCTATTCCCCGCACGGACACCAAAAGCCAGCTAGAGTGGACAGTTTCAGGTAATAAGAGCAGAGAAGAACGGTGAACTTCACTCACGGGTCTGGCTCCTCCAGGTGTTGACTGTATTTACACAGGAAAAAATTATTTCTCGAGAGGTAAATTGAGCCCTTGTGCAACACATGTGCTCAATTTTCCCCCAGTTGTGCAAGTGTGCCCTGAAAGGAGAGTTGGGTGGGCTTTGTGCCCATAGCTGCTCCTGCCCCTCATCCCGCCCCACAACTCCTCAGCTTCCCCAGTCAGGGCCACCTCGCTGTCCACCTTCGACCAAGCATGCGTGGGCCTCTGTCTTGTGGGGGGACCTTGTGCGTTCTATAAGCTGGGTTAGCTACGAAGGTGATCGATTTGTAGCTAGAACTCAGAAAGTTTCCGGTGAATAGGATGCTGGCCAGCAATAAGGCAAGGCACAAACGTATTTTTATGCAAAAAAAAAAACCAGGAAGATTTCAGGAGTGGCTGGAGCTGGCTTGCAAGGCTACCTTCAGGGCAGGAGGTACTACTCTGGCCACTTTGGACGCCGGGGACACGCTGTCATTTTTAGTGCCTGGCTTTTTCCAAGCTCACCTCCTTCACCCTGAACGGCATCTCCTTGCTTACCTTTTCTCACCTGCGGCCTCTGGGCTTGTAGACTTGCCAGGTGTGGCTGACCTTAATTTGGGCCTCTGACTTTCTGTGCTTTGTGCCAAGCCTGAGTCTGAGTTTCTGTGCTAAGTCTCTCACGTAAACTGATCTTGAGTTCTAATTACTATTTTTGTTTAGTTTATTTGTTTTTATCTGTTCTTTGATTCTGTCTAGTTTGCTGCAGTTGCTCCATTGGAATGGTCTGAGCCTCTTACGACATGCAATGAATTCTTTCTTCTCTTCCTATTTTCATTTTCCTTCCTTTCTTCTTCCTTATTTCCTTTTCCCCTTCTTTCTTTCTACCTGTGAATGTATTTGATTGAATTCAACAAAGCTTGGTGTTGGATAGTAGTAGGAAAGAATGTAGAAAAAGAAGGAAGGAAAGCAATAGTATCTGTTCTCATAGGACTTGGATCCATTAGGGATGCCAAGAATTAAAGAAATAATCACAGAAAATAATTGCAAAGTACAGTATCTTTGTGGGGGAAATAAGGGTCTCAGTGAAAGAGACTAGCATGATATTGTTACAGATACAGTGTTGGTGGGAGCCTTCTAAAGTAGACATGTAAATTGGGACTGGAAGACAGCCCTTTGATGAGGTTGTAATTAAGCAAAAGAGTGGGAGGAGGACACACTTATAAAGGCTCTTGATGTTGGTTTGTGGTAAAAATGACAAGAAGACCCCGGCTATTAAACTAGCTTTCTGGTAGGGTGATGCAGGAAGACAGCAAGTTTGAGTTACGCTCAGGAAACTTTGGCAAGACTTTGACTCAAAATAAAAATTAAAAACAAAAACACAAGAAACACATGTAGCCCAGTGCAAAGGCCTTGGGTTCCATCTGCAGTGCCCTCAGAAAGATCTACCCCACAACTGAATTTAATTTTCTCTCCTCTTTGCTTTTTCTTCCTAGCATTACTCAGGATCTAACACAATATAAATGGAAATTATGTATCGTCTTTTCTGTCCTTTCCAACCAGCATTGAAGTATTATGAGGACAGAGAAATTTGTCATTTGTGTGTGTTTGTGTGTGTGTGTGTTATATTGTCACTACTCTGGCCCTGGTACCTAGAATAGCATCTGACACACACAAGGTGAGCTCCTTTGCTGAAATCCAGTGGAACTGGACATGGGTGAGGGCAGTGAGCCAGGCGGAGCCGGGCCCACGGTGGCTGGGGAGGAAGTGGATGGAGTCCAGGCACTGGGGTCACTGCAGGACAAGCTCTGGATTTAGATTTTATCCGAAGTGCTGTGGAAAACATTTCGTTAAACCAGAAATAGGACAAAGTTACCACATTTTCTTTTTCCAAAAGGGAATTACTGCAATTTCATTTCTTATTAAGTCAAGGTGTGCTGGGTTGCGCTAGAAAAGCGGTATTGTTTCGAACACTAGCATTCACTCTTTTTTTTAAAAAATTTTTTTATTATTTTTACTAAGAACATGTATTGGTACATTGTATACATAATGCTCATAATCAACATGGTTATTTTGTACCTGTACATGATACATCTTGGTTTTCCCCCCTTCCCCTCCCCTCCCCTCCCTTCCATTCACCCACCCCTCCCTATTTGCAACAAGCGTAGCTACACTTTACCATTTTTTCCCCTTTCATCTTACTTTTCTTTTAACCTTCTTCTTTATCCCCCTTTTTCCTATCTAGTTCTCTCTTTTGAATACTATCTCTCTTTTTTCTTTTTTAAACAAAACGTACTATTAAGTGAAATAAATCAGACACTTATTAGTACACATCGAATTGTTTCTCTGATATGAGAAACCATAAGTGTAAATAAGGACAAAGGGCTAGAATAGATATTTAGCATTCACTCTTGATCGCCATGTAATTAGAAGCTGGGGGAGTGGGGTCAGAGGACTTTACTTCTCTACCCATGTGGGAAAAACTCGCTGAAAAATCAACTTCTGAGCAATCTTTTTGCCTCTTCCTCAAAGAATTCATGTGTTTCTTTTAAATCAGTGGCATTCTATTACAAGCTTTTGAACAACATTTGCTAGTTCGTTGTATGTGTGTTTATTTAAAAGGGTTATGTATGTGTTTCTAATGACTTGTCTACCTGCATTTGGGTTAATATCTATTAACAAGCAACCTTAGTCGGAGAGACTAAGTTTTATCTTTATTTTGCACATGAATACATTAAGAATAAGGCTGTTAGAAGGAAGCTGATAGCTGAGTGTCTACCATACCCATTTTATGTATTTGTTTCATTTAATCCTTAGGAAACCTTTTGAGGAAAGAGGTAGTATCTCCCTCAATCAGACAAGAACCTGAATCCCATATTGGCTTACTGACCCACCCACTGTCTCCATACCTGCTCAGCTAGGGTGAGAAATGTAAGCACGTATGGGGCCGGGTCTTCTGACTCCTGCGCCATTTGTCCTTTTTTCCACTGCGAGATAATACACCAGCTAGTGCTTCTAATTGCCTCCAGGGCTGAGCCACCTTCCTAAGTGCAAGAGCCACACAGGAGAGACAGCACGCACACAGAGCTCGGTGTGTGGAGCCCTCCAGTCCCACATGTGTAGTGTGACCTTCCCCCATTCTTATTCTTAGTGGATGACTTTCTAATCTGTAAAAGGAGATCCCTGTATGAGAGGCTCTCTGGGGTCTCTTTTATCTCTAGTATTCAGTGCAATGTAAAATTAATTGCATCTGATGCAGGAAATATGTAAACTCTGGCAAATAGCTGAGGAAACTGTGGCGGTCAGCTCCGTGTGCCTTCAGGTCTTGTGTTCTCAGTACCACATTGTCCTGGCTTTACTGCTGTATGCCTTGACTTCCCCCGGGAAAGTGCTCCACACCCCGAAGGGTTTATCACGTGCTCTTCAATTAGTAGCCCTAAAAGATGTGTTGGATGAGCCATTTTCCGTGTTTGTTTCGCTTGATCTTTTGTTGAGTTTTGCTTCCCATGAAACATAGGATCTGAGAAATCAATCCAAGCTCACTCATTGGGCTCAATTTCCCATGTAGTATAAATAGAGAACTTGCTCAGCAGTGTGTCTGTGGCTTCTCAGGCATTTGGACTGTGGAAACCATGTACTTGAGAATACGCATGTCTTGACAAAGAAAACCATTGCTATGAGACAGTGCTTCAAAAGGCATTTGAATCCTTCTTTATCAACTTAATCAAGTTAATTGTTTTTTTTTTTTTCTGTCTCCAAATCTTTCCTGTCTTGAACTCAATGTTCAGTAACTCAACAGGACCATTGTGGTTGAAAATACGCACTCAAAGAAACTGCCCTTTTATTAAATCTATCTTTGTCTTAATATACCTTTCTTATTAGAAATTCTGCTACATTGTAGGATAGGGATACTTGTTGCTATGGAATCATATTGATATTTTCTGAGGAGGGATGGGATTTGCTTTCCTGGGAGACAGCTCGGATTTCCCTTGGGATGTAAGGGACAGGAGAATTTCCTGTTACCTCTGATGACTGAGCTCCTTTAGGCTTTTGTGCTTTCTACAACAATTAAATGTTATTTTTGTTTTTAAATAACATTAACTTCAACAAGCCATAAAAGCAAAACAAACACCAAGTATAATGAAAACTGGTGCTCTGGGATATGATATATGTTGGGGGAAAGTTAGAAGGGTCTTGAGAAAAAGCAAATAAACCAGATTTTTAGCCATCAGGAAGAACCTATAATTAAGAAAAACTGAAGGGAGGAGCAGATCACAACAAATTGCCAATGACATTTTTATTTATGACAGTAGTTGGCATCAGAAAAGTGTTACGTCTTTACATTTCTCTAGTTTTTCACATTGCTAGAAGAAGTGTTATTCCAATTAATTTTGTAAAATTAAATTATATCAGAAGAAGCTCCTTTAAAATAGAAATAAGCATTTTAAGACCTTTTGTCTAAAAAGGCAAATTTTGGGTAGATTTCTTGCTTAATTGGCTTCCATAATTGCATTTTTAAGTCATCTTTCTTTTCTGCCAGACATACTTGTGACAGGCATAGTGATTTATTATTTTCAGGAAAAATTTCGGAAGTCACTAAAATCTTTTGTCCAATTATTTTTCTGATGAAGGTAATAAAATTTCTATTCCTTATGTTTTTCATATCATATGAGTTGGGGCCAAAATATGCTAGATTGGTGGGATCCAATAAATGCGATAATTAATTAACTTTATTAACGATAACATTTCTGACATTCTGAAATTCTTCTTAAAAATATTATCACATAGAGAATATAGAGCCCATTCTGGTTAATCACCTCATTAATCGAATACTTGGAAAGGAGAGTAGCAAGGCAAAGATTAAGCATGGGAAGAACTTTAATGAAATATGAAAATTAATGAATATTGAGAGAAGCCAGTTCTTTTATTTGAATTTCAGTGCCAGTTTCATTTTAATTGTTTTGGTTTGTTTGGTATCATTTGGGCTTATTTTCATTTAGGACCAAGGGATTTTGTAAAGCAACTGG
This sequence comes from Hystrix cristata, assembly GCA_004026905.1. Taxonomy (NCBI): domain Eukaryota; kingdom Metazoa; phylum Chordata; class Mammalia; order Rodentia; family Hystricidae; genus Hystrix; species Hystrix cristata. Next base: position 17,879 of record PVJO010025562.1, read on the forward strand.
CTTTTGAGTTAAAGAAACAAGTATATATATGAAAAACTGCTGGACAGAGATGCTATCTCTCTCTCTTTACTGTGGCCGGGCTCACTCCTTTCTTTACCCTGCTGTTCTCTGGAGCTCAGTCTACGTGGTATTTTTTCTTTTCCCTAACGCCGATGTGTTTATCTATTTCCTGGCATTTAGTACTGTAATTAGGGGATCTGAGGCAGGCGGGATCTGAGATAGGGGATCTGAAGTAGGTGGGATCTGAGACAGGTGGAATCTGAGATAGGGGATCTGAGGTAGGTGCGATCTGAGATAGGGGATCTGAAGTAGGTGGGATCTGAGATAGGGGATCTGAGATGGGGAATCTGAGGTTCACCATCAGGGTGCACACAATATACGGGCTCAGAAGTTCATCAGATTCAACCATGCTTCTCCAGCGCATTGAGCAAGGGGCAGAACCAGGATTTGGTACTAGCTTCCTCGTGGCATTAGATAAATCATTTCACCACTGGACTTGCTAATTCTTTCATCTTCCTGAAGAAATGCTGGCCCAATATTTCATAATGGCCTTTTTAGGTTCAGCTTCTAAATTTTTGCTATAGTTCTTTTCTTTTTTAGTCGTTTGCCCATGAACACAGGAGTAGCTTTTCCTTGAATGAAACAGAAGATGTTACTTTGGTTCTATTCCTGAATCTTAATCATTGGAAGACTTATTAATACCCTTATTGTTAAGGTGCCTTTATGTTGCCTAGTTGAGAAAACTTCTAATTGCTAAAGTTAGATATTGATTAGGGTCAAAAATATACAGACACATTATATAAATTGGCTATAGCTGTGTAACAAATCATCCACAAATGTAGTATCCTTTAGAACCATGAACTTATTTTTTTCCTGAAATGTTGTTGGATGACAGAGTGGCCCCTCCATTGGTTTTGCATGGCTCCTTCAGACTGCCACAGTAGGCCAGAGGCTCAGGTGGACCAGAAGTTTAAGTGGCTTCCCTGGTACATGTGGCAGAGGGCGTTGGCTGTTCAGATGGAGCACCCGCTTCTCTGCCATCAATCCCTGAGTAGGTTAGACCATTGTCTTTACTTGCAGTCTCAGGACTAACAGTTAAAGGCACAGCTGTAAGCTTCTTAGATTTAGAATTTGCGTAGTGTAGATTCTGCCATATTCTCTTGGTCAACACAAGTCAGTAACAGCCCTGAATTTGAGTGCTGGGGTAGTAGATGTCACCTCGTGGTGAAAAACATGACCAAAAAAACTTGTGATATTTAATCTGTTGCACACAGTCTTTTCTGTTGCACACAATCGTTTCTTTCTCCAAAGTTTATGCAGCATGATCAATCGAGACACCTTCCAGGCTGAGTTGTTGTGTAGTCTTGGAATCCTTCTAGCACTGAACTCTGGCAGCCACCACAAATCAATAAGAACTGACACAAGAAGTGAAATGTATCTGCCAACTGGACTCTGCAGTGAGTTGCTGAAAGAGTCTCCATGGAAAATTCAGAAACTCTTACTATCAATGCAGAAAGTCAATTCCTTTTGTCAGTTTGTCAATTTATTGATGATTCTTAGGTTGTTTTATTTTAGAAAAGCCATTTACTTCTATAATTAACATATCTAAAAACATGCATCCATGGAAGTTTTGCAAGTATCATGTACTATGTGTTTTCTAATTAAAACATAGCATGAACCACTGGCTTAGGAGTTATCCATTTGGGTACCTCCTTACCCAGTGATGAAGCTCAAATCAACCCATTTGGATCAGTAATATGATGATGGGGATATTGTTTGTCTTTAGGAGTGATCATGGAAACACCTCCCATGTAGCGTTCTTGCCAAATCTAGTCATTAAGAAGCAATCAGGAAAATACAGGAATCAGATATTTCACAGAACAATGAGTTTGCAATCTCACAAAAGCTGTCCATTTCATGAAAAAACGAAAGTCGAAGGTCTGTTCTGTATGTACTAAAGAAAACTAAAGAGACATGGTAACAAAATACAGTTCGTGATTCCATTCTGGATTCTGCATTTTAAAAGGTTTTAAAGAATCATACTGAGAAAATTGGGGACTATTTGTTAGATAATATTGTTGTATCAATCTGACCTTTCCTGTGTGTGATTAATAGTTTGAGAGTTATGCAGATGAATGTTCTTATTACTGGAAAAATCATGGTGTGTTTTAGAGAAAAGAAGCAGGATTTTTGTGATTTACTTTCACACGTATCAGCAAAAATTAGATGCTGTGTGTGTGTCATATACATATTTCCATGTAAAGAGAGAAGAAGAAAGAAGAAGCAAATGGAGCAAACATTTTAATTTACAAATTTAGGTTATGAGTTTACATGTCTTCTTTTACTTTTCGCTGTTTTGAAGGTTAGAAAGTTTTCAGATTACCAAGTTGGGCAAAGAGTCACCAACTCCTTGTATTTTGACTGAGACCATTTCCTGACTTTGAGCTTTTGTAGGAAATATTCAGTATCAACTATCTGATTAAATTCAAAGAAATTCAATGGCGATATGCTGCATTTATAAAAAGGCACATTTTTTTACTTCCTGACTTACACAAGGAGAAAAATTTCAAGTACAGGCAGTTATTTGAATATGGTAATTGATAGAAAAGTTGACCAAGTAGAAAACTGTAATGTGTCATAATAATGAATGATGTTGAGATTTGCCTGTATGTTATATGGGCATTATGGTTCAGAGAGTTGTACAGAGAGTTGCCAGAAACCCTGGATGACAAGGATTTCATCTCATTCTGCTCATATTCTCTGAGTGACTTTGTGCAAGTCATCTTAACTTGTGCAGAACTTGCTTTTCCTATAAAATGGAGACACTAATTGTGGGTTATGCTTTACAGCTTGTATACAGATTACTTACCTAACTACAAAGACCTTCTTGGAGATTATTCTCACAAGATCATGTACAAAGTTTTTTTTTTTTTTCTTCTCCTTTATCCCTGAGTTGCAACACTAAGATAAATCTATCTCTTTTTGACAAATCTGTTTTTTTCTGCAGTACTCAGTTTTATTCTGAAAATAAAACTGGGTTTAGTGGAGGATATGTGAGTAGAAAAGGTCCCCTGACTGTATTATCTGTGAAAGCATTGGGCCCACTCTTTGGCCTTTACCAATGTGAATGATTGTGAGTATGTGAACTAATTAGACATGTAAATGGTTGACAGCAACTCGAAACATTTTTTTTCATAACTTATAAAAATTCAGGTCTTTAGAGAGAAGGCTGAGACTCCTGTGATATTAGATCAGGAGAGGTGAGCCATGAACCAGGTGTAATTGGATTAGTAGGACACTGGATAGAAGAAAGAGACCTGAGAGAAAGAAGTTCCATGCAGGTGTCAGTGTGTGCACTGACTCGTGTAGCAGCAGCTCTCCTGTGCTGACATGGAGGGCATCAGTGGGTCGAGTGTGATTACTGGAGGAAAATGAGCAATATTTTGAGATATACACAGAGAAAGCAATGCAAAACTCATTGGAGTTCATGTGCGGTGAGCAACAGGAAGAAACTGGTTATTCAATAAGAAATTGACAGTGATATCATCCAACAGAAAAATAAGTGGTACATGATAGAATTATGCAGGCCGAGAGGAGTGAAGGGCTTTCCACTGAGAATCTTAGATGGAGCTGAGTGTTGTGCTCTGAAATGTAGCTCCAGCAAAGTAACATCAGAAGACTATAAGAAGAGTAGATGAAGGCTCCCCAGAAGTAGGAGGTAACCAGAGCTGTGTGTGATTAGTGATGTCTGCCTGGGCTAGGGGGAGCCATAGAAATGCATAAGTCGTGTGTGACATTCCCGAGAGAGGGAAGCCAGCTTATCATGTTAAAAAAAACTGTGATCAGCTATGCAACTGAATTTAGTTATTAAGTCTAGAAGTTTTTTGGTGGAATTTTTGGGTCTTCTATGTGGAGTATCATGTCATCTGCAAATAATGATAGTTTAACTTCTTCCTTTCCGATGTATTCTTCCTTCTATTTCTTTCTCTTGCCTAATTGCTCTGGCTAATGTTTCTAGAACTACATTGAGAGGTGATAATGGACAACCTTGTCTTGTTCCAGATTTTAGTGTGAAAGCTTCCAGTTTCTGACCCTTTAGTGTGATGTTGGCCATTGGTTTGTCACAGATGGCTTTTATCAGATTTAGATATAGACCATCTATTCCTAATTTCTGTAGAGTTTTTATCATGAATGAGTGTTGGATTTTGTCAAATGCTTTTTCTGCGTCTCTTGAGGTGACCATGTGATTTTTGTCTTTGATTCTGTTGCTACAGTGTAGTACATGTATTGATTTGCGTATGTTGAACCATCCCTGCATCCCTGGGATGAATCCTACTTGGTCGTAGTGTATAATCCTCTTGTAATCTATTGTATTCTTTTTGCTAGTATCTTATTGAGAATTTTTGCATCTATGTTCATTAGGGAAATTTGTCTGTAATTCTCTTTTTTGGTTGGATCCTTTTCTGGTTTTAGTATCAGGGTAATGCTTACTTCCAGCAATGATTTTGGAAGTACTGCTTCTTTTTCAATTCATTAAAGAGTTTGAAGAATATTGGTATTAGATCATCTCTGACTTTCTTGTAGAATTCAGCTGTGAAACCATAAGGTCCTGGGCTTTTCTTTGTTGGTAGGTTTTTAATTATCTCCTCAATTTCAATGGATGATATTGGGTTATTTAGTATTTTTATCTCTACTTGATTCAGTTTTGGTAGTTCATGTGTTTCTAAGAATCTGTCCATTTCTTCAGTGTTTTCCATCTTGTTTGACTATAGGTCAATAGCT
>PVJO010025563.1:0-22397 GCA_004026905.1 Hystrix cristata
TTAAGTGCATGTAGTAATGGTATTCACTGTATTTTGTATTATACCTCTTAAAGACACTCACGAAAGAGAACGTCTAGAACTGCTTCAGAAATTGTCAAGAAAGGTGGAATGTGTGTGTCTAGTGTGAGGGAGGGTATTTTGAAGGGGATTTAATAATAATGTCTTTTTGTAATCAATTTTGAAAATGCAAACACAATATATTTTGATCACAGCTTGAACTAAACATCAAATTAATTGTACATTTTTAAATGGTGATTTTTACGGCATGTGAATTATCTTAGTCATTTTCTCTTTTCTGAGAAACAACAACAAGCACCCACAACTTAAAGGAAGAGAAGCTGGTTTTGACTCATGTTTCCAGCCTGTGGTTGGCTCGCTGCACAGCAGAAAACAGCCTGGCAGTAGCTCCTCCCGCCACGGCAGCCACAAAAAGAGAAAGGAGGAACCAGGCAGGGAGACGGACCCTTCCCTGTCACACCCTAGTGACCTGCCTCTTCCTTTCAGACCCATAGCAAGTCAACTATATTGTCCCATAATTAAGTCACCTTCTAAAAGCCCCGCCTGTGGGTGTTTGGGCTTTTGGGGACAGTCTTTCTCTGAAACACAACCTGAACTATGTCTCAACAAGCAGATACGAGGATGTGTCTAGGAGCACGCACACCCCGTATGTAAATGGAGATAAATGTAGTCATCAAGCTCCTATGCAACAATTGGGTGCAATGGGGCCCTCTGTCAACTGTAGTGCTGTGTACGATTTTCTCTTTTATTTAAAGTCAGGTTTGAGTCGGGCGTGGTGGTGCATGTCGGTAATCGCAGCACCCTGAGAGGCTGAGGCAGGAGGAATGTAAGTTTGAGCCCAGTCTGAGCACCCTAGCAATTTAGTGAGACCTTGTCTCAAACTAAAAAACAAAAAAAGACTGAGAATGTAGCTCAGGATAAAGTCTTTGGGTTCAAGCCCTAAGACTGGGGAAAAAAAAGTCAGGATTGGGTTGAGAAAAATAGGAGGGGGTAATGTACCTGCTAAACTTTTTTTCCACAAGTAAATTAACTATATTTCTATGTCTCTACTTTGACCTGTCATTAGGATCAAGTAAAAATAGTTGTTTTTTTTTTTTTAATACCACAAAGCTCTCTGTATCTCTGGTAATAAAAATATTTCTAAGTGGCTTTGAGAGGTCATGATTTGTAGTAATTGATAATTTTGCTGAGAGATGAATTTAAATTACCTCGGCTACAGAGTGGTGTTGTTTTCTATTTTTCACTTAGGTCCATAAACTCATCATCTTCATATCTGTGGGAAATGCTAGTGGTGGGGGTGGAAGTGAGAAGCGCAGAGGTTGGAGGAAGCCTTAGTATTTGTGATTTGCAGGGATTTGATGGGTCTTTGGATCTATTCCTGTCTGATATCATTTCTATCAGCTGTCTGTTGCTGCAGAGGAGACCAGCATGAACTTAGCTCACAAACACAGCACCAGCTGTGCTGTTTGCTCCCGAGGCCGCAGTCTGGGCAGTGCTTGAGGGGGCTCATTGCAGCTCGTGTGGTTTTGAGTACTGCATTATAAGGTGAGCTTGTCGAGCTGGATAGACAGTGGGGCCCTCTCTTGGAGAAACAATCTACACCGCACAGCCCTGAGATTCAGAGGCTTCAAACAATAGCAATTCACCCTTTTTTTTATAGTTTTCTGGGTTAACTTGGTGGCCCTTCAGGTCCTGCATCCCGGTCACGGCAACATGGGGCCGGCTTCTCTTGCTGAGTGGTTTTCAGCATGGAAGTCTCGGGGAGCACGCCCAGGGCAAAGGCACAAGCCACCACTCACACATCATCTCTGTCTGTGTTGGTGGAAGCAAGCTACATGGGGAGGCCATTCCCTTCTCACTATGACAGGCACAGAAGAACACCACGTTCCTCTTTGTCTGTCAGTTACGTACACACCACCCCTGCCACGGTTGTTCATTCTGCCCACATGCCGCGAGCGCTGATCTTCTCTTCCAAAGCCCTCACGCCGTGGTGACACTAGACTCTGGCTTGACACTCAGGTACCATCATTGAACCACAGCTGAGAGTGGGTGAGCATTCTGGGGCAGTCTCTTCGGGTCCTCTACTCACATGGATTCTCCTGATCTAGAAAATGGGAGACCAGAGGAAGTTATCTGCCGCCTCACCCTCCAGCCCTACCCAGAATACATTGGTGGGACAGGGGTAGGGTAGCTACAGAAAGTGCTCCTGTTCAGAAGGGGAGCTGTGAGATACAGTTAGCAGTTAGTTACTGGTTTCTAGAAAGTCTGCAGTGCTTCTGGGCGCATTCGCTAGCTCCCGTTTCTCCAACGCCAGGGAATGGTCCTTAGTGAGAGCCCGCTTTGCATCCTTGGAATGGTTCCCTGCTCCATCCCCGGCTGCTAACCCAGCTGCCCTAGAAGTCCGTTTAAAGCAACTCCTCCTGCCTCTTCAAGATAGAGGTGAAACCTGGTTCACAACAGTATCAGGGCTGATTCATTAACCAGTTCCACGTGCTGTGTCGATCATCGTGGTTCTGTTTTTCTGATCAGATTTGGACTGATACAGGACCAATTAAAAATAGCTGAGCCCCGTTATTCTCAGAGTTACTCATTGTGAATTTTGATCTTAGAATTGTGGTTGATCCCTATAGGGTCAGGAAAGGTAACAGTATCCAGCTGTGGGATTTTGATGTAAAGAATTCTAGAGGACACAGATGAATCTGTATCCCCGGATGTACAGTTACTTTTTGTTAGACTCCTCTTAGGTAGGACCTCTCATAGTTCCAGTGCCCATAGCCATAGCCACACAGTTTGTAATGTACTTTGGATCAGATAAATCTTTGAACAGTCCAGACCAATGGCCCAAATTAGTGACCCAATTAAAATAACTGTGGTGCCTGACAGAACAGGCCAAATTATTACTCCCCGAGGATGTGGCAAAGCAAACACTTGTTGTCCTCTATTCCAAGAGATGTTTGTGTCAATGAGATCAATGAAACAGTGCTGGCAGGATTTACAGTGGAAACGTGAAGACTACTGGTAGATCAAGGGTAGCAAGGCCACCATAACCTGAAATCAGGTTACATGCTGGGCTCTGCTGTCCTCTTCATATTTTCTCATTGAAGGATCAAGCTAACTGGATTACTAGGCTCAGCTCCAGGCAGCTTCGATGAAGACAGTACTAGAGGCCGAGTAACTGGGGCTGTAGCTAAGCGACTAACTATACAGTCAAGTAGATGGGAATAAAATTGCTAAGTAACTGATGTAAAGCCATTTTGGGAGAAGAGCTATGGAAAACACTCACCACATGTGTAGATAATGAGTTGATAAAGGAGACGTTTATAAATACAATAATAGATGCTCTAATTTGAATTAAAGGCCTATAAAAAGGACAACTGGGGCAATAGGAGTAATTTCCATCGCTGAACTGCTTCATGAAAGTGTTACGGAGGTGGGTTTGCACAAGATTTCAGGTGTTAGGCACCCATGTGCGTGTGGCCTGGAGGGTGAAATTGGGATCTAAGTTAGTGAAAGTGAAATCGGATGTACTGAAATTTAGTGTTACAGCTTGTCAGGCATCATGAACAGATCCTACAGCTGTGTTCTCTGGGACTGTTTCTGAGGTAACAAGGTTACGTAGAACTTCAGATGAAAAGTAACCACGAAGAGTATTGGCTTCTTGCCCTGTAATTGCGTTCAGGGCCAAAATGCGATAAAAATGTGGGAAGGAGTGTATGAAAGCTGCGCAACCCCTGACCCTGCTCATGTGAACCAGGAAACCTCTTTATCTTTTTAAAATTTAATTTAATTTTACAGTAATGGGAGTTGAACCCAGGGTCTTTGAAATGAGCTACCATCCCAGAGCTTTTTTATTTTTTATTTTCAGATGGGGTCTTGCTAAGTTGCCCAGGCTGTGCTCGAGGTAGCTTCAGCCTCCCGGAGGGCTTGGATTGCTCTGTGTACCACCATTCCCAGATCTCTCAACTTTTTTGTTTTTAAACCACCAAATGTATTTGGCAATGAAGGAGTAACATGGATATACAAGGGAATTTTTATTTTCCTCATAGTCAATTGTAATTGGAACAATATAATGATACAATGACCTATTTAAGGACTGTAGAGAAGACTCTCAGAACCTGAATTGATCTGAAATAGGCAAAACAGTGAACTAGGTGAAGGAATTAATGGATATAAAGAGAGTATCACAGCACCTGGGAGACTTTCTGGGTTATTTCTGTAACCCATCTGGTAATGATACCCAAGCAGACATAGGTAAGGAAAATTAGTGTTCAGAAAGGCTTTTGAGGTCCCCAATTATGCTTAGTTTTTTTTTTTTTTCCTTATTCTAGATGATGGGAGTAAGGGTTACTCTCCCAGGCAAAAGAGGAAGCACTGCTGGAGGTTGTCCCACCAGTGAAGAAATTAACTTGCCTAATAGGCTAGCATAAACTTCCATTAGCACCCAACACCTATTTTGTAGGCTTAGAAAACTGATTATTCAGAGAAACGCTGGCCTTAAAAAAAGAAGTGAGCCAGGCATGGTGGCGCAAACCTGTAATCCTAGCACTCTGGGAGGCTGAGTCAGGAGAATTGCAAGTTCAAGCCCAGCCTGAGCAACTCAGCTAGGCCCTGTCTCAAAAAAGGGCTGAGGATGTAGCTCAGTGCAAAGGCCCTGAGTTCGATCACCAGTCCCAGAAAAAGAAAAGCAGGATGAAGGCAGAAGAGAAGTAGTAACTGAGGAACTAGATGACTCACATCTAGTGAACAAATTCAGAAAAACAGGACACTAGAGGTAAAGAACAAAAGTTACAGTCGCCCTTTTGTACAATCTTAGCTACAGTATGCTAGTACACTATTGATTGTACTGGGATGATGACAGTGTTTATGACCAAGTGTGCAAATCAATAACTATTTGTTATGGCACTAGGACAGCTGGTTCTGTGTGTGCTATATATATTATGCTTTCGGGAACTCGGAGTAGTACCTCTTGCTTTGCCTACACTTAGGTTAACTAATAACTTTTATGTAGAAGCAGAACTTGTGTCCTGCTTCTACAGGTGCCCAAACAATGTAAAATAATCATGGTTACATTTGAACATCAGTGTCGTAGTCAGCTTCTCATTGCTGAGACACAATGCCTGACACCCACAGTTTAAAGGAGGAGAAGGTTTATTTGGTTCAAGTTTCAGTAGTCTCAGTGCTTGCATAGTTGGCTGGCTCCAGGCAGAAGCAGCATGGTGGAAGGGACCAGTGGAGGAAAGCTGCTCACCTCATGGCAGACAGGAAGCAGAGAGAGTTGAGGGAAGTCTGGAAGGTAGATAAAACATTCCAGGCCATGGCCACAGTAACCCACCTCTTCTGACCAGTCCTCACCTCTTTTTTAAAAAAAATTTGTTCATTACTCTATGCTTGCAGTACATAATATTTATTCCTGTGTAGTTTTAGTATATGTACATAACACACTTAATTCCTTTTTCATCCCCTTGACCTCCCCTCCTTCCTCTTTCCTCCTGCTCTTGATCCCCTTCCCATTTGAGAAAGCTCTATCTCCATACTTCCTATTATCTATTATTTTGCTCTTTCTTTATAATTTTGGTTTCTCATATCAGAGAAGTTATGCGATATTTAAGCTTCTGTGTTTGATTTATTTCATTTAACATTATGGTCTCAAGACCTAAGTTTATCTTTATGGCAGAGTGGTACTCCATAGTGTGTAAATATCACATTTTCTTCATCTATCTCTTGGTGGACATACAGGCTGCTGCCAAGATTTTGCTATTATGAATTGTGCCGCTGTAAATATGGGTATGCATGTATCCCTATATTATGATGTCTTTAACTAGGAATTTCAGGAAAATACCTAGAAGGGGAATAGCTGTGTCAAATAGTTTTAGTTTGAGAAATCTCCATACTGATTTCCATGGTGGTTGTACTAATTTACATTCCCACCAAAAATGAGTAGGGTCCCTTTTTCCTTGCAGCCCCATCATCATTTGTCATTGTTTCATTTCTTGATGATGGACATTCTTTCTGGGGTAAGATGGAACCTCAGAGTTGTTTTGATTTGCATTCCTCTAATGGCCAGTATGCTAATACCATTTCTTCATATAGTTATTGGCCACTTATACTTCTATGAAGTGACTTTTCATTTCAGTTGCTCATTTTTAAATTGGGTCTTTTATTTTGGGAATCTAATTTTTTGAGTTCTTTATCCTAGATTTTTGTCCTCTGAGGAATAGTTGGAATTTTTTCCCCATTCTGTAGGTTTTCTTTTCACTTTGTCGATTCTTTTTCCTGTGCAGAAGTTTTAAATTTGATATAATCCCATTTGTTGATTCTTGTTGTGAATGGGGTTCTGTTCAGAAAGTCCTTGCCTATCCTATGATTTCAAGAGTTTTACATATTTTGTCTTCTAGCAGGTTGTTTCTGTTTTAACATTTAGTTCTTTGATCCATTTTGATTTTAGTTTAGTATGGTGAGAGATATGGGTCTAGATTTAATCTCCTATATGTGAGCAGCCAATTTTCGCAGCACCATTTACTAAAGAGGTTATCTTTCCTCCAGTGTGTGTTTTTGGCACTTTAGTCAAAGATCAAATAGTTGAATGCATTTGGGGCTGTTTCCGCATCCTTTATTCTGTTTCACTGACCCGTATGTCTGTTTTAATGCTAATACCTGTTTGTTTTTTTAATCACTGTAGCTTTGTAATATAACTTCAAATTGGGATTGTGATGCTTCTCCCTTTGCTCTTCTTACTCAGGATTACTTTTGCTATTCTGGGTCTCTTATGGTTCCATATAAATTTTAGGATTATATTCTCTAGTTCTGTGAAGAAAGCTCTTGGTATTTTGATTGGGATTGCTTTAAATCTGTAAATTAATTTTGGAAGTACAGCCACTTTGACTATATTGGTTCTGCCTATCTAGGACCAGGGGATATTTTTCCATTTTTTTAAATGTCCTTTTTGATTTTGTTTTTTCAGAGTACTGCAGTTTTCAGTGTAGAGATATTTCACTTCCTCAGGTTAATTCCTAAATATTTAATTTTTCTTAGTGTTATTGTGAACGGTATTTTTTCCTGATTTCTTTCTGAGTTCATTATTAGTGTATAGGAATGCTATTGATTTTTGCGTGTAGTGTTTTTTTTTTGGTTTTTTTTTTTTTTTTGGTGCCAGGGATCGAACTCAGGGCCTTGCACTTGCTAGACAAGTGCTCTACCACTTGAACTAAATCCCCAACCCTTTGTGTATAGTTTTGTATCCTGCCAGATTACTGAATTTGGTTATTCGAAGAATCTTTTGGTAGATTTATCGAGGTCATCTATGTAGACTATCATGTCATCTGCAAATAATGATAATTTGACTCCTTCCTTCTCTCCTTCTATTTCTTTTTCTTGCTTATTGCTCTTGCTAATATTTTGAGTACTGTGTTGAACAGGAGTGGAGATAGTGGACATCCTTGTCTTGTTCCAGATTTTAGAGGGGAAGCTGCAGTTTTCCCCATTTAATATGCTGTTGGCAGTAGACTTGTCATAAAGGGCTTGTATCAGATCAAGGTAAGGTCCTTCCATGCCTATTTTATTCCGTGATTTATTTTGTTTTTGTTTGTACATTGGGTCTCGCTATTTAGCCCACGCTGGCTTTGAACAGATTATGTAGCCCAGGCTTGCCCCAAACAGGTGGTGATCTTCCTGCCTCAGCCTCCTGAGAGCTGGGATTATAGGCATGCACTACCATGCCCAGATTTTTAGTCAGTGCTTTATTATGAAAAGATGTTGAGATTTTTGTCAAAGGCTCTTTTTGTATCTACTGAGATCATGTAATTTCTATTTTTGCTTCTGTTTATGAGATGTATTACATTTATTGATTTGTAGATGTTGAACCATCTTTGCACCCCTGGGTTGCAGCCTATTTTGTCACGATGCATGATCTTTTTGATGACTTGTTGTATTGTTTGCAGTATCTTGTTGAGAACTTTTGCATCCATATTCATTGAAAGATATTGGTCTACAGTTCTCATTTTTCAGTGGATCCTTGTCTGGTTTTGGAATCAGCGCAATGCTAGCTTTGAGGAATGACTTTGGGAGTGCTCCTCTTTCAGTTTCCTTATAGAGCTTGAGGAGTACTGGTGTTAGATCTTCCCCGAAGGTTTTGTAGAATTCAACTGTGAATCCATCTGGACTTGGGCTTTTCTTAGCTGGTAGGTTTTTAAAATTACTGCTTCTGTTTCATTGTCTTTTTATTTGATTATTCAGGGTTTTAAAATTTTCTTGATTCAGGTTTGGTAATTCATATGTACCAAGAATCTATCCATTTATTCTAAAGTCTCTATTTATTGGCATATATGTTTGTGAAGTACTTATTAATAACCTTCATTTAAGTAGTATCCATTGTGATTTTACATTTTTTCTTTTTTTTGTTTGTTTTTGAGACAAGGTCTCACTATGTAGTTTAAGCTGGCCTTGAACTCACCTTGTAGTCCAGGCTGGCTTTGAGCTCATGGCAATCCACCCAGCTCAGCCTCCTGAGTGCTGGGATTACAGAGATGTGCCACCATGTCCGGCTACCTTTTTCATTTCTAAGTACATTGATTTGGGTCTTTTCTCTCCTTCTTTTTTGTGTTAGATTGGCTAAGGGCTTGTCTAATTTTTTTTATTCTTTCAAAGCACCAAGTTTTAATTCATTGGTTTTTTTTTTTGTCTTAATTTCATTGATTTCTGCTCTGATGTTTATCATTTTCTTTCTTGTACAAGCTCTGGATTTGGATTACTCCTGTTTTTCTAGGACCTTGAGGTACATCATTAGGTTATTTATTTGGGCTCCTTCTATTTTTCTGATGTGGGCATTTGCAGCTATAAATTTCTTTCTTAGGACTGCTTTCATTGTGTCCCATAAGTTCTGCTATTTTGTACTGGCATTATAATTTTGTTCTAGAAATGATATTTCTAGAACTAAATGATATTCTATCTATTTTTTCCTTGACTACTTCTGTAACCCACTGTTTATTTAAGAGCATATTTAGTTTTCATGCATTTGCATAATTTCTGTGTTTTCCTTTGCCATTGATTTCTAGTTTTATCGTGATATGATCTGATAATATGCATTGTATAATTTCAACTCTTTTTCATTTACTTAAGCTTACTTTATTGGCTAGTATTTTGTGTCTGGTGTGTCTAGGCTCATCAGCCTACCCTCAAACTTTCCCAGGCTTGTCTTTCTCTCTGATGTAGAAAGGAGTCAGAAGTCATGGTGCAGAGCAAAAGTAGATTTATTGGAGCAAAGCTAAAGGAGATTTATTGCGGAAGTGGGTTAAAGCCATTCTGTAGTGGGAGACCCAGAGCTGTGTGGCCACTGAATATGGGGCAGTGGTCCTGTTTCATGGAATAGGGGCTGTCTCCATCCACCCACCCAGAGGATCTGCATTTAATTGGTTAAAGATCATACAGTGCGTGAGGGTCATTACAACTCACAGTCTAGGGAGAGTTTAGGATGTTCAAACCACAAAGGGTGAGGGGAGCAGTTTTGAGAGCCAGCCCAAGGTTATCTCCTCACTGTCTGTTGTTAGTCATGGAGGCTGTTTTTACCCTCCTTCTAAAAGGCTCATGTCTTATTTTTACCTCTACCTGGGGGTCCATCTTTCTCTACACTATGCGGTCTGATTTGGAGAATGTTCCATGTGCTGCTGTGAAGAATGTATATTTTGTTGTTTGATGGAACACTGTCATTCTCTATTAAGTCCATTTATTCAAAAGTTTTATTCAACTCTGATATTTCTTTGCTGATTTTTCATCTAGTTAATTTCTCCTTTTGTGATTGTTGGGAATTGAGATCCCCCAGTATAATTGCATTTACGTTTATCTTCTCTTTTTGGTCCAGTAGTACTTGTTTTATGAAGTTGGATATACCATCATTTGGTTCAAAAATGCTGATAATTGCTATCTCTTCCTGTTGGATTGTTCTCTTAACCAACATGTAGTGACCCTCTTTGCCTCTTTTGGTCAGTTTTGACCTGAAGTTCACTTTGTTTGAAAATAGGGTAGCTCTGTGTGTGTGTGTGTGTGTGTGTGTGTGTGTGTGTGTGTGTATGTGTGTGTGTGCAATTCATGTTGCATGGTATACTGCTTTCCATTCTTTGATTTTTAACCTGTGAATTTCTTTTTGGTTTAAATGTGTTTCTTGTATCCCCCATACTACTGGATTTTGTTTCTTGATCTATTTGGCCAGTCCATCTCTTTTGATTGGGCAATTGACACCATGCATATTGAGAATTGTTTCTGATGGATATCAACTTATTCCTGTAATTGCCTTATTTTCCTCTTGCTGATTTCTCTTCCACTTAATTGCTCACCCTTCCTAGTGTATTCTATTATACCTTTTGTCATTGTTAGCTTCATTGTCCCTTTCTATGATACTTTCAGAATTTTTTGGAGTGCTGATCTGATGGTCATGGATTTCTTTAGGTGCTATTTATCATGAAAATATCTTTTCTTCCATCAATTTTTTAAAAATTTTCTTTATTTTTACCAAGAACATGTATTGGTACATTATATACATAATGATCATAATCAACATGATGTATCTTGGCTTTCCTCCCCTTCCCATGCCCTCCTTTCCATTCACCCACCCCTCTCTATTTGCAACAAGTTTATTTACACTTTTCCATTTTTTTCCTTTCATTTTACTTTTCTTTTAACCTTCTTCTTTATCCCCCTTTTCCCTATCTAGTTCTCCTCTCTTTTGAATAATCTCTCTCTCTCTTTTTTTTTAACAGAATATCTATTCTACCCCTTTGTCCTTATTTACACTTATGGTTTCTCATATCAGAGAAACAATTTGATGTGTACTCATGAGTGTCTGATTTATTTCACTTTAATAGTATGTTCTCAAGGAACATCCATTTACATACAGATGACTCTAGTTTATCCTTTTTTATGGCGGGGTAGTACTCCATTGTGTAGAAAAACCACATCTTCTTTAGCCATTCATCAGTTGTTGGGCATTTAGGTTGTTTCCAAGACTTAGCTATTACAAATTGTGCTCCTATGAACATGGTTGTGCATATATGATGATTTTAATTCTTCTGGAAAGATACCCAGCAGAGGAATAGCTGGGTCAAATGGAACCTCTAGTTGTAGTTTTCTGAGGAATCTCCACACTGGCTTCCACAGCGGTTGGACCAGTCTACATTCCCACCAGCAATGGAGGAGGGTTCCTTTTTCCCCACAGCCCTGCCAGCACTCGTTATTGGTTGATTTCTTAATAATAGCTATTCTTTCTCTTCCATCAATTTTGAAAGATAATTTTGCAGAATATATCAGGCTGAGTTTGAAATTGTTTTCCTTTAGGGCGTGAAATACTCCACTCCAAGCTGTTCTGGCCTTTAAGCTTCGTGTTAAGAAGTCTGCCATAATTTTAATGGGCTTTCTTTTATAAGTGGTTGCTTTTCTCCAACAGCTTTTAAAATTCTGTTCTTGTGTTGGAGGCCCCAGATTTTGACTATAATGTGTTTTGGAAAAGTTCTTTTCTGGTTGTGGCTGTTTGGGATTCTGTATGCCTCACTTACATGTATGTTAAATTCTTGTCTCTTATTTGGAAGTTTTTCTGCTATTATTTCAGTAAACAAGTTTTTTAAATGCCATTTGTGGTATCTTCTGATTTTTTGCTAACTCTAATTACCTTAGATTACTCTGCTTTGCATTATCCAGGGGTTATTAGACCTTTTTTCAGGTTTACTTAGTTCTTTAAAGGTATCTCTCTTAATTGAACAACAGCTTGGTCGTCTAGTTCTGACACTCTGTCCTCACATTGATCACTTCTGCTGCCCATACTTTTGAATTTTTATTTTTGTTTTATTTATTTACTTATTTTGGTGCTGGGGATTGAGCTCAGGGCATTTTGCTTGCTAGGCAAGCACTCTACCACTTGAGCTACATCCCCAATCCTACCTTTGAATTTTTAATCTTCTGAATTTCCATTTGGAACCTTTTTTGTGGACTCTAATTATTTTATTTGCTGGTCATTCACATTTTAAAAAGATCTGTTGGCTTTTTATTAGTGTCTTTTGTAGACTCGCTGATTGTTTCATTCATTTGGCCCAGTATCTGTTTACTTGTATCTTCTGTGAGCTTGTCAAATGTCTTATTAATGTGTTTTCTTATCTCCTTTGATAACATTTCAAATAATTCAGGTATTTGGCTTTTGGTTTCCTTCCTTTCAATGCCACATGCATCAACTTTGGGGGAGTTGGCAGATTTTGGAGGCATTTTGTTGACTTGTCTTCTCGTGTTTCAATTTTTAAAAATTTCTTTTTGTGTTGAGGCTTGTGGGTCAATTGTATTGGGAAGCTTCTTTTAGTAGGAGACCTCTTCAGTTAACGTCTAGCTTTCTATGTCACCCTCTGCACCATGGCTATTGGCTTTTGCCTCTGTTCCAAGATCCAACCACCTCTGTTCACTTGAAGGTTAACTCATGACTTAATGTTACATGCAGCTCCAAACTCATCTGCTAACACTTCTGCCCCATGTAAAAATCTGATCTTTGCGGGAAATGCCCAATGATATAGTTTTGATGCCATTGCCATAGGCCACACCAATTTCTTAATGAGCTTCTTGATCTTCCAGAGCTCCATATTCCCATCATTCAACATTCTTACCTCCACCTCTATAAGGGCCCAATCCTGGGTGGCAGCAGCTGCCAGCAGTGGTTCCACAGTGACAGTGTGTCTGAAGTAGGGCGCTGGTTCCCTGTCTCTAGGCAGCTGCATGTGTTTCAGTCTGCTCACATGGGTCCTGTGATGTCATGTTCTCTGCTGGGGTGGAGAGGTAATGTCAGACCCGCTTCCATTTGCTTGGGGAAGGAGACTGCAGCACATTTGACCCACTATCCCGTTCTCCAGGAAAGGGCTGCGGTATTGTAAATGACCCCGAGGCAATCCAAATTTTGGCATCCAAAGAAAACCAATTAATAGCAAGAGCTATGGCACCTTGGCTATGGTAATAAAATCACCGTCAGTTATAGGATCAAATACAAACTGAGTACTGACAAACCCTAAGGACCAATAATGTACCACACTTAACCATAGAAAAAGATCTGTAATTATAGTATGAACACTAAGAAAACCAAATATTGACCTACAGTAAATATGTACTAAATGGAATAACTTTACCTCCACTAACAATAGAACAGTGTTTAACAGCATAAAGTTGACTAGGTGTTCAGAGATTCATAAAGCTTAGTTATACTTGTAAAGGTAGAAGGCACAGAGAACTGGAGATTGAAAAATCAAATTTTGAGAAATTAATCAACAGGATATGAGAAGGACTGAAAAGTGAGATGAAGTTTCTATTGGGGAGTAAAAGAAAATTAACCATTTTAAAGAACAGTCACAGGAAGCATGAAGAACAAAAAGAAGGAAAAAGATGAACAAAATGTAAAATACAGGAAACAAAGATAAGAGAAAAAAATTGAAAGGCTAAAGGAAGGAAGGAGGGAAAGGACAGTAAAAGAGGAATAAAAGAAAAAAAACTCTGATCTGTCCAAAAAACCTGATGAAGGAAAGCTAAAAATATAAAACTCAAGAAAAGATTGAGACAAAGAAAAAATTATTGTTTTTGAACGAGTGGCTTCTTTCCAAGATCTGCGGGTTTGGCATTCAGCCAGTCATAATTTTCTCCACATAGCTTTAAGGCTATGGGTTTTTGAGGTGACTTCCCTGCACCAGAGGCCCCTCTGTCCATCAACCCCAGACTGTGGTTGTCATCCAAGCTAATGTGTGTTCTTGTTCTTGTAGATGGGAAACATGATCGGCCATCTGGTCTCTGCATTGTCCTCATCCAGGATCATGCTGGTTAGTCCTTGCTTCACTGCTCTGGTGCAAGGGGAAGGAAAATGTAGAGCCAGCATGGAGATGCTGGATGGTCTTGCCCGTGTGTGTGTGTGTGTGTGTGTGTGTGTGTGTGTGTGTGTGCGCCATTCTGTGCAGGCCTGCTTGCATGAGGGGAGCCACATGTCTGGAGTAGGCTTGCTTGCTTGCATTGTGTGGGGAGTATCATCCTGTGTGAGCCTGCTTGCTTACTTCAGGGAAGGGGTGAAATGAGTGCCTGTTTGCTCATAAGGGGGCAGAATCACCTTTTATCAGAAGGTTGGCTATAAGTCCCCATAATCCCATCACTTTCCAAAGGTTCTGCTTATAGTTCCATGAGGTTTTAGGGGAACATCTAGATATAACCATAATGATCAGCACCTGTCACTTCTGATGGAACAGATAATACAGACATCGTACCTACCAGTACAAGAACTTCATGTTCATGGTATCCCTACTTGCTCATATAATTTGGGCAGTAATCTATAACTTAGGTGAGTGGACAATCTTATAGTCATTTGAAACAAACTGCATGTAGGAATCCCCATATATTTACTGGTTTCAGATGCTAAGATATATCTCCCAGTTGATTTCCTATAAACTAATATTTTTGTTCCTGTGTGCACATGAAAATTAAATTGGTTTGGGTTGGAGTTGGGGCACTAGCATACTAAAACAGATTTCCAGATGATTCTGTTGAATGCATATTAGTGTAAAAAATAGGACCCACATGACACACTAGTGCAATGGTTTTCAGAGTGTGCATGGTCCTTGGACATAGACCAGCAGCAGTACTTAGGAACTTGTCAGACATACAAATTTTGGGACCATATCTCAGATCTACTAAATTGAAAACACTTTTGGGTGGCCTATCAAGCCCTCTGGATGAATCTCAAATGTTTAAGGACAACTGCTCCAGCAAAATGTTTCTATGGGGTTTAAGCATAATTTTATTTGTATTAATAGATGAGAGAAACAATTATCCAAAAGCTGAGGTGGGGCAGAACGCTAGTGATTATAGGCTCTATTTGAGAAGAAATTAGTTTTCCTTTAAAATAATGCTTGAGCGCCATGTATGAAAATTAAAATTTCTTCCGGAGGGCAAATGTTAGCCACATGGTGCTTTTGGCCTGGTAGTACTAATGCAGATATTCTTTTTATTTCATTTCTTTCTCCTCTCTTTTTACTTCTTTCCCTTTTTTTCCTTCTTGTCTTTCTTTTCTTCTTCCTTATGTGATTCGTGGTAGTAGCATTTGGAAGAGACCAAGAAGGAAGGGGATATTTGCCCAAGTAGTTACCATTTCCAGTGTTCTTCTTTCCTTTGTGTAGATGCATATTTTATATGGTAAAATTTTTCTTGCGTTTGAAAAATTCCTTTAGCATTTCTGTAGTCTGGATTTGCTACTGATGAGTTTCTTCAGTTTTTATCCCTGTAATGAAAATTTCTTTTACTCACTTTCATTTCTTAAAAGAATTTTTTGCTGGCTGTATTAGTCAAGGTTCTCCAGAGAAACAGAATAGCACAAAAAGGGATGGATAGATAGGTAGATATATGTATCGGTATATATGAGGTATGATAATATATAAGGATATTAATTATGGAAATCGACTCATGAGCTCACAGAGGCCAAGAAGTCTCATTAAATGCCATCTACAAGCTGCATAACCAGGAAAGCTGGTGATGCAATTCAGCCTGAGTTCAAAGGGCTAAGAACCAGGGGAGTCGATACTGTAGCTCCTGTTTGAGGCAAATGTTAGACCGGTTGTGGCAAACCTATGGCATGCTTGTCACAGTCGGCTGTTTGTTGTTATTGAAAGTGCTAAAGGGCTCAGTATTACTGGGATAGACCCCGGTGGTGGTGGTGGGGGGGGAGATTGGAGAGCTGGGGCTGTAAAGCCAAGACTCAAAGGCTGAAGCGCCAACAGCAGAAGATGGATATCCTAGCCAAGAAGCCTTCGGAGCTCTTCAGCCTGACCTTTGATAGATTAGACAATGCCCATCCACTTTGGTAAAAGTGATCTTCTTTACTGACGCAAACGCTACTATCTTCCAGAAACACTCTCTTAGGGTTTATATCTAGACGTCCCCTCAAAGCCTCTTGTGCTCATCGGGAGGTCTTCTAAAGGGCACTGGGGTTATGAGCATGTTACAGCCGACTTACTGTTAGGAGGTGAAGTCTAGTCAGAAGAAGTGTATTGATGGGGGTGTAAGGGCATCAGAACATCAAAAGACACTCTCTGTTCTTGGTAGACAGAACCAATATTGTCAAAATGGCAATACTGTCAAAAATGATAATATAGATTTGTTATGGTTTGTGCCTAAATGTCCCCCCAAAGCCTCATGAGGTAAGAGGTGGCAGGATCTAGAGTGTGTGATGCTGGGATTAAGGGCCTGTGATTACTAAATCAATCCAGTGATTGGTCTGGCACCGTTCTGATCCTAGCAGTCTGGATAAAATATAAAGCACAGAAAGAAGCTCTTTAGGCCCCTGTTTTTGCTTTGCTTGCTTGCCTGCCTCGTTGCCTTCTCCTGTCTGCCGTGCCGCCCTGCCTCGGATCCAGCCGATTGTGGGCTGAAACCTCTACAAACTGTGAGCCAAATAGACCCTTTCCTCCCTTAACCTTGGGTGTCAGGTATTTGTGTCCGCAATGAGAGAAAAGTAACTAAGACAAGATTTAATGCAATCTCAATCAAAATACCAACATTCTTTACAGAACTAGGAAAAAATCCTAAAATTTATATAAAACTAGGAAAAAACCCCCTAGAATAACCAAAGCAATCCTGAACACCAAAAGCAAAGGAAGAGGCATTACAAACCCAGATTTTAAATTATATTACAAAGCTACAGTGACAAAAACAGCATGGCACTGGCACAGAAACAGACACGCTCAAGGTAACAGAATAGAGAATATAGAAACAACCCCAGGCATACTCAAGTACCTGACCTTTGACAAAGGGGCTGAAACCATACACTGGAGGAAATACAACCTCTTTAACAAATAGTGCTGATAAAACTGGATGTACACATACAGAAGAATCAATCTAGACCATACCTCTCACCCTGTACTAAAATCAAATTAAAATGGATCGCCAGGTATGGTGGTGCACACCTGTAATCCCAGCACTCAGGAGGCTAACACAGAAGGATTGTCATGAGTTCAAGGCCAGCCTGGACTACATAGTGAGACCCTGTCTCAACTCCCTCCCCCAAATTAAAATGGATCAAAAATCTAGATTATCAAAACAAAAACTCTGAATCTGCTGGAAAATAAAATAGGAAAACTCTTGAAAACATAGATATAAGACTTTGAGTGGAACCTCAATTACACAAGAAAGGGGATATTTCTTGTGTAATTAAATAATATGATTATATCAAATTTAAAAATAATATGATTATATCAAATAAAGCATGCAAGCAATAAAGTACAAAGGCAACCTGCATAATGGGATAAAAATTCTACCAGCTACTTCTCAGTCAGATATTTGATATTTGGGATAAATAAAGAACTCAAAAAATGTAGATTCCTCCAAATAAAATACCCAGTCAAAAAATTGGGCCATTCAAATGAACAGGCACTTCTCAAAAAAGTCCAAATTGCCAATAGGCACGTGAAAAAAATGTTCAGCATCTTTAGCCATTAGATAAATGCAAATCAAAACGACACTGAGATACAGTGCAGAAAAATGGCTATTATCAAGATCCCAAAAAACGACAAATGCTGGTGAGGTTGTGGGGAAAAGGAACGCTTCTACATTGTTGGTGGAAATGTAAACTAGTACCGTTATCAGGTAGCTTGTTTCTAAAAAGTGGCTCACCAATTAAATGTCACCAGATTATGGATCACCTGCCTCTCCTTCCGGAGTTGGTTGGATTCCAGGTTCTTCTTTCCTTGAACAAAGAATTGAATGAAATGAGCAAAAAGTGGTGGCAAAGTTTCCTTAGAAAGGCAGAAATGAAGATTGGGAGAGAAACTTGCTCTGCAGAGCAAGATTTGGCTGAACAAAAAGAAAAAGAAGGTAAAAGCAAGAATTAAAGTATATACCACACCTGGGAGATGCTGTATGGGCTATCGTGGAAAAGTATGATAGCAAAAGTTTCCCCGGCATCGATGTGTCCTCTTATACTATCTAAATCTCAAGGAAACCCCTGAGAACATCTACATCCAGGTCCTGAGAGGCGGTGCTTGGACCCCACACCTTGGGCTGATGTCAGGTCTAGGCCGTCCTACAAAACCTGCTGGAAGGCTTGAAAAGTCCATGCGCAGGGCTTTGGGAACTGCGCATGTGTCTGGCGTGTTATAGTTAACGGGTCATGCCTGCCTCCCCAGCTAGCTATTGCCGTGTCCTGGTCTCCTACCTCGGGACAACCTACGTGAAAATCAGTATGGAGATTCATCATAAATACAAACTTGTAAAAATACAAACTTTATTTGGGCCAGATATACCCCTGCATGGTATCCTCCTGAAAAAGTTAAAAGATACCGTATTACAGCGATACATGCGTACTCGTGTTTATAGCAGCACAATTTATAAGGGGTAAATCTTGCAAGTGGCTATATGCTCATCAACAGATGTTAGATAAAGCAAGTGTGGCACATGCACACAAGGGAGTACTACTCAGTCACAAATGATGATGGATTTGAGTCTACAAATGACTCAAATGGATGCATCTAGAGACCATAGTGGCACATGAAATAAATGCAGAAGGTTAAATATTGCATGTTTTATCTCATATAAGAAACCCAAAGTATTAATAAAGAGGAAAATAAACAGGGAGGAAGATCTTATGCAGATGGGAAGGGGATCTAGGGATTGAGGGAGAGGGAGGAAGGAGATGGAAGGGGAAGAGAAAGAAGAAGGATTAAAATGTGTGTGTGTGTGTGTGTGTGTGTGTGTGTGTGTAATCTATCTCCATGATGAATGTATTCATATATGTCACAAACATGTCCTAATAATTTTTAAAAACCAAATGTGTATTGTTACAGGTTGAACTCTGCCCTCTCAGCATATGTATCTGCCCTCTCAGATACTCAAATTTTGAGTATCTCCAAATATAACCTTTGGAAACTGGGCTTTATTGAGGTAATCAAGTCAAAAATGATGACATTAGGGTAGGGCTGAAATGTCTGGTGTCCTTATAAGCAGAGACATGGAGACATAGACATAGACATGCAAAGGGAAAAGGATGAGAAAACACATGTTGAAGATATGATGTCTTTTTCTGTTAACTTCGAAAATTTTTCAGTTATTTCTTTAATTATTTCCTCATTCCTTCTAGTCTCTTCTTCTAGAGCATTCCATACTATATTCGATCTTTCTCTCTTTCTTTTGAGAGACAGGTTTAATTCTGACCAATAATTACAGTTTTTAAAGGTGGTATCAATTGCACCACATGCTGTAAGAATTATTCAGTTTTCTCCACAGATTTAACTCTGAAAAACCAAAGTTGGTAATAGCCGAGGTAATAGCTGCTTTGAGCTGAGGGGATAAAGTGGATTTCTTTATCATTAAGGACCACAGAGATGCCCACACCTGTTGCCTCAGGAAAAGTTTATTTTGTTTGCACTAGTTGTATTATGGTGATTTCCCTTTCCTGACTTCTACCTTCTGTAAAAGGGATACATTGTCCTTTTTTCCTTCTTTGTCTCGGGAGAATTTGGTCAGAAGAAGCCTGCTGGGTACACGCAGCCAGCAACATAGTGGAGGGACAGTGCCTTGTTCACCATCGCAGCTAGTCTGAGAATGTCCATTGTGGGTACTGATTTCCCACTGAAATGTCTGGGTCTTTTGCTTTTTCCCTTTTCCCTGGCAAGGTAATTCCTTTTCCAGCTGGGCAAGTGAGTGTGGTGCAGATTGAACCCTGAAAGGCACAGAGAATCATGAGTCAGATGCAGTCTTAGGTTTCTGCAGCTCCTGGATTCCTCCAACTACATGCTACCTTTGTGCCAATTCTGCTGGACCAGCGCCCTGCTCTGGCAAACCAGGCTCTCATCTCATCTGAAATTACTTACATGAGGTGTGATTGGAAAATACGGCAAATATTTCCACTTAGAAAAATTACAGTAAAAGACTCATTGCCATTCACCTCCCTCAAAATACTCCTCCTCACTTTGAACACACTTATGCCATCATTCACTGCCAAATTCTACAATAACTTTAGAGAAGATCTAATGCTAATAGATAGTAGAGTTGTAGATTTCTAGGAGTTTAGGAAACAGTGTTAATGACTAAAAATGGACTTTTTACTCAATATACACATGTATTTCATTTATACGGTAACAAATGTTTGTTTAGGCAAAGTCAGTAGATACAGATGGGATTTCGTTAGTTTGTTTTGAGACTGGGTCTTGCTTTGCAGTTTCTGGCCTTGAACCGACTATGCAGCCCAGGCTGGCCTTAAACTCGTGGTAGTCCTGCTTCAGCCTCCTGAGAGCTGGGATTACAGGCATGCACCACCATGCCTGATTTAGATTATGTTTTAAATGGCAGGGTCAAGTGTAAAGAGGTGTCAAAAGTTTTGATCATTTTATATGTTTAAGGTCTAGATGTAATATATATTGTATAAATGAGAATATTCATTTTTTTACACGGGTAAGCAATTTAAATTTTATTGACCACCCAGTTTTTTAAAAAAATGAAAGTTAATGTCATACCTCTAAGTTTGATATGTTATATACAGATTGGGTAGAATATGAACATGAAGAACTACAAATTAGTTCATGCCCAAAAAGATCATCTTCATAAATATATATAAAATTCTTGTGAAGATAGATGGGACTGTCTGAGTTTTCTGGGACACTCTCCAAAGGATTCAAGGCACAAAGTGCACACTGTGACATGAATACATACATTCTAGTTTGTGTCTCTGATACACCCCATCAGAGATCAGCCTTTATGACTGTGATAAACCAAATCTTCTGAATGAGATTCTGTTTCTTAGCTGAAAAAACACAGACCTATAAACATCATGTAGGTAATTTCTCCAAAATATGGAGAATACAAATATAAGCACTTTATTTTAAAAACGAAACATAAAAGATTGGTGTAAACCCAAAAGTTGTAAATGCTTCCATTTTGGATAATTCAATTAAGTGCCTATACAAGTTTGTTCCCGGGAGCCAACACACCACTTATCTCCATGAAGGAAAATGAATTCTAAAAATTAACGTGGTTTTTAGTATTTCAAACTTCACTGTTAGTTATATAAAAACCTAGAGAGACCAGCAGTATTCAATAGCTTTAATGGATAAACTAAAAGCCTCTTTGTTATAATCAACTTTACCAATGTTGGCCAGGTCTGTGTAATATACACCAGTGGTGGCGAACCTATGGCATGTGCCCCGCAGTGTGCTGTTGTATCATTAAAAGCTCTAAAAGGTTCACCATCACTGATGTATACACAAGGAAAACACATCCACTCCATAATTTCTTAAAACAAGTAATGAGTAGATATAGGAGATGTAAAAGGCGAAAGAGAATTCAAAAAGAACTTCTCTTTGGTAACTGGCACTTCAGAATCATCAGAAAGGAACCACCTCCCCTTATAGTCCTTTAAGCTTTGCACTACACAGGGAATTTTGTTCTCAGATCCACCCATGTAAATGCCTGTTTGGTCACTAGATTTCTTGTTCCTATCCACTTCGTGGGCTGTATTAATATCGTTAGGCTCAGAACTTTTACTTCAGCAAATGCTGTACCGGCAGCCTTATTAGGATGAGATGCTTTGTGGTAGAGCTCGTAATCTGCTTTGCTCTTTTGTTCTCCAAGAAGTCCAATAGCTTCTACATTTTTTGTTGTTGTTGTTCAAAACATTACCTAGGTGTGTATTGCCACCAGTTCTCATCGGCATTTCTTCATCGTCGTAATTTTGAATGGGATCCCTTCCTTGCTCTCTCCTCATTCAGCAGCTGAGGCTTACCTACTTCCCACATGAGGTGCATCACAGGTTTCCCCTTGTCTGGTTCTAAGGTGTTGAGGTTGGTGACTTTCATAGAAGCAGTGTAATGCCCACTGCTGATCTAGTGCCATTATGCATTACATCTGCACGCAATCCATCCCTGTCATTAGCTGGGCTTGTGCTTCATTCCTCCAGTGACAATTTAAGAGGTGTCAATAGAGGAGTGCTGGGCTGGGGATTTAGCTCAGTGGTTAGAGTGCTTGCCTTGCAAGCAGAAGGCCCTGAGATTGATCCCGGCACCAAAAAAAAAAAAAAAAAGGGGGGGGAGTGCTGATCTCAGAGAGTCCACCACCATAACAATCAAATGCAAAGCCACTAGCGACAAATCACTTCAAATGAGTAGTATAACTTCAGGCATTCTGTCAAACAGAAGACTTCGCTGGGCTTCAATGTAATGATGGCAATTTTCACAGACATATTTTTCTCTTACAATCCTCTTGGCTGAAGCAAATTGTGAAATTATCCATCTCAAGGTCTGTTTTTGCTCTGGAGAAATTTCCGAACTCTCCTCTACTTTGGAAATCTCGTCTTCTTGTACTGGCACACTAACATCCTGAAAATCTCTTCTTTCTGTTAAACTTTC
>PVJO010025564.1:0-22555 GCA_004026905.1 Hystrix cristata
ACACTGTTCTTTATTTCTATTAATGGATTTTTCTTCTTTAGTGTTTCATCTTTTACTTAATTTGGGGATTATTTTGCTTTTTCTTTTTATGTCTCCTAATGTGCAAGATATTGCAATTGATTGGTAACTGTCAGATTTTCCACAGTGAGAGTTTGTACCTAAAAGTTGCCTATTTAGCACCACCTCAGCTACATAGAGCAAGATGTCATATGCCTCGTTTCCTTCATTGGGTTCGAGGTATCAAAATTTCCCTTGAGACTGTCAGTGTGTTCCACTATTTATAAAAGTGCTACTTGATATCCAAGTGTTTTTGAGATTTCCATGTTATCTTCTTGACTGAGAGTTGATTTCAGCTAGATCAGACTACATACTCTGTATGGTTTCAAGTGCATTTAATGTTTATTTTATAGCCCGGGATATCAGGATACGACCTATATTACTGCATAGTCTGTGAACGGTAGAAAATAATGCACATTCTGCTATTCTGTGACGTAAATAGAAATCTATTAAATTCATTTGGTTACTGATTTTTTTTATGGTAGTGGAAATTTGGCCAGAGGTTTCTCACTGAGATAAATCAACACACTTCATTTTTTATTTCTAAGACAGAATCTTTCTAAGTCACTAAATTGCCAGGGTGGACACTATCTTGTGATCCTCCTGCCTCAGTCTCCCACAGATCTTGGCATATAGGTGTTTTCCATTGCACCTGTCTTTTTCATTTCTTTCATCACTAAAGTTGATACATTTTTGATAAATGTTAATAATGAGGTATTTAAATTCCCTACAATAGCTATATTATGTTAGTTGCTTTTTTCAATTCTATAAATTTGTTCTCCCATGTTGAAATCATGTTTTCTTTCTTATTGACTATTGTCAATATATAATGTCCCTCTTCGCTGCTGGAAAAATTTATTGTTAAGACCTTTACTGTCTTACTTATTAACTTAGCCACTGATGATTTTTAAAGTTAAAACTTATGTTTGCAAGTTGTTTTTCATTCTTTTACTTCTACCTACCTTATGTTGCTATAATTAGTTTTTTTATACCATATAACATTGGGTCATAGTTTTAAATATTTTCTGTATAGGCCTCTATCACTCCCAATTTTTAGAAAAGTATATATTTGGGGCTGGGTTTTTAGCTCAGTAGTTAGAGTGCTTACTTAGCAAGCACAAGGCCCTGAGTTCATTGCCCAGCACTTAAAAAAAAAAAAAGTATATTTTAATGTTCTAATTCAAGAATGCCATTTATTATGTGTTTTGCTTTCCTTTTATATCTGTTCCATTTTTCTTTTCTTGGCTTTTGGTGAAATATTTAAATATATTTTCGACTTCAATTGTGATGTACAGTGTTTTTGAGTAGATGTATTTGTGTTTTAAAATTCATTTTTAGTTAGCTTACCTATTAAAGTTTTTGTCCCTATCTTATTACAGTCTAGCAGTATCTACAATTTTGAGTAGACCGAAGAGAACTAAATTCTCTAAGGTTTTTGATTAATGTTAAACATTTTAAAACTTGTTCTAAGGAATTAATATTTTCTATTGCTGAATATATTGAGTGAGATAATAGTTTAAATGTCTCAGAAAAAGCATACAATACCCTATTCATTCCTATTTGCACCTGTTCAACTACCCTTCTTACTTCTTGAAACTCTAAAGTTATTTCTGTCATGATTTCTTATTATTGTTTGTAGAACATATTTTATTCATTTTAAGATAAGTCTGGTGACATCAAACATCTTATTTTTAATGCATTGATAATATATTTTTTTCTCCTTTAATCTGGAAGCATGTATACTTTTGTGTGTGCACACACCTAGCATCTACTTCTGGGTTACCAATTCTTGTCTTTTTGGCAGTGGTTAAAAAAAAAAAAAAGGTCCCTTGTTGTCTCCACGTTTTCAGACTAGAAATCAATTTAATCGTTTTTCCTTTAGAGCTATTGTATTGCTTTTCTCTTTTGATGATATCCAGATTTTTTCTTTCCTATTTTCAGCATTATCATTAGGATATATCTTGGCGTGGAAAGCTTTGGATTCATCCCTCGTGATTTCATTCTCATTGTTGAGTATGTTGATTCATGCATTTCACAAAATTCGTGAATTTTTAGGCATTAGCATATGGAATAGTTTTTATTTGTTTCCGTTGCTTTCATCTCTGTAACTTTTCTCCCCATTGAAATTCTGAATAAGTGAAGGATCTGTATTTTACCTCATAAAATCTTGATTTTTCTCCCCTCCTCTCTGCTCACTCTCTCTCTCATCTTCTCTCTTTTGTTCAGATAGGGTGAGTTTTAGTTATCTATTCTTGGTATATTAATTCCCTATTATATTGTTTCTAATAGGCTAATCTGAACAGTGTGTTTTAAATTTGTTTATTGTCTTTTTGAATCTATTGTTTTACTACTTGTCATATATTTTGTTTTTTATTAAAATTTTAATGTTCAAATTTCTTTCAGGAGCATGTTTGTAATTAAATATAAAGGGATAAATAATGTCACTTGTTTGCAATAAACCATATGAATACCAGTGTTGTTTGAAATGTAAACACTCAACGTATTGATTAATATTTGTCTTTAAAGCTTTATTTGTGTTCGTTCTTTAAATTGAAAATTACTATTGTCTTGAAGTGGAATATTATAGTTTCATTTACTATTAACTTCAGCATTATAATGTTATAAACCTTTAAATATAGAATGGGAAGATTTTAGTATACAAATTTAAGGAGTCATTCAGAATTGATAAGATAAAAATGTGAAAGAGTTTGTTTCCTTTATTTGCTACTGAATATTATATTTGCTGTTGAAAATATCATTATATACTTAGAAGTTCAAATTTTTCCATGGTTTCAGAAGTATAGGAAACACATTGATATTTATGTAATAAGTGTAATGCATTTAGACACAAACCTAACAATGATGCAAAAAATTAAATTGATTTAAAATTTTATTTTCAATTATCAGTGATTTCTATTAATTCTTACTTTGGTATTTTTTCACATATATATGTGAAAATGTATGTATTTTATATATAATATATATTTAATATATGTTATATATATCTATATAATATATATTTATATTTTTCACATATATATATATATATATATATATATATATATATATATATATATATATATATATATTTGACACACACACATATACACACATATATATTTGGGGAGGTGCCGAGGATCAAACTCAGGGCCTGGCACTTGCCAGGCAAGTGTTCTACCACTGAGCTAATTCCCCAACCCCCCCTTTTTTTTGTATTTTATGTGTCTTTCTTCACTTGCACTTTCTCTTTCTCTCCTTTCTCTGTGATATTGCATCAATCCATTGAAGAATATTTTATACCTTCTTTCTTTGGAAATACATTTCTTCAATAATGAAATTCTATCTCCACGTTATGACAAATTGCAATCTATTTTTTAGAAAGCAATAAATAATTTTCTTCCTGATTCACTAGCTTAGAATTGAGCTTTAAAAATATTTTTATTCAGTGATAAATATAATGGCAATCCATGAAAAACGTGGTAAATTTTCATGAAATTCATCTCCTCATGCGATTTTTAGACAGTTTTCCCATTAATGAATAATTGTATTTAAATCATGTGTAAATATGCTGGAGAAAAATTGCAAACAATTTTTAAAATTAAAATATGCATTTTAACTCTTAAATCACTTTTCCCTGTTTCCTGATTGGAATAGCAGGTAAGGTGAGAGTCGATGAAAACAAAACAAAACAAACAAACAGAAAAGTACACTTTCCTTTGTAAGTGAAGAAAATTCCTAAGTATTCTCAGATTTAGCATTCTTTGCAGAAAATAACTTGAAAAAATGTATTTCATTGTAGCTTCCATGTAATTGCTTAGATATGGAAGTACAATAAATAAAAAAATAAATAAATATATGAGTAATGTATGTTTGAAGGCCAGGTGTTAATTTTGTTGAGTTTCACTAATTAGTAGTGGCTTGCTTCCAGCTACAAGTAACCATTAAACTTAAATTAAAAAGCACAAAGCTGGCAAGTATTTTGCTTAGAGCATGTGAGGTTCAAAAATAAAATGGTCATTAGTTCCCTGCTGGTGACAAGATATTCCACTATAGCTATTAGGCATAATAAAGCTTTTACAAATTCTTGAATATATTCCATTGCTGCTTTGGGATGAAATAGTTACTTCAGTAAAAAGTCGATAGCAACTGTTCTATCATTAGTTCTGACCCAAGCGCTGAAATTCGATGTTATAGTCACTAATTTTTCCTAAATATTTGTATGTAGATATTTATAGCAAAATTTACAGAAGTATGTCAATGTTTACTCAATTTGTGAAAAAAAATATACATATTGACTAACTACACAGGTTTTAAAGCCTTAAGAAGAAAGCATTTATTGTACAGCAGTTTTTGTTTCTCAGAGTGGTTTTGAAAGTACATCCTCAAATTCCTTTCTGTATTAAATCCTGTTTTAATAGATAAATTCTTCCCTCTTTTTTACTCTCTTTCTTACCATGCCTGCATCATACTTGCTTTTCTCTGAGTTTCTCTCTTTTTATGTCTATTTCCCCTGCCTTTTGCTCTATCTTGATGTAGTCAAAATGTATTTCTATATCTTTAGGGATATATTTGCCATAATCTTGAAAGAAATTAATTTCTATGATGTATTGCAATATTCAGCCAGTTACTTCTGTATGAAGTTGCATTCATATAATCAGTGACATTTGCTACTTAAACAGAATTAATCTGTAAAATACACATCTAAGTTTGCGTGATAATTAATACTCATGGGTAAATTCTTTCAAGTAAGGCATTTTGTTAGTCTCTTGTTTTTGTTACATGTCACACTGATTTTAATATCAATATAAATGTTACAGAAATTAATAAATTTAATGTATTACATGAATAAAATCAAGGATTAAAAATCCCCATGATCATCTTAATAGATGCAGAAAGATCCTTGTGCAAATATATTATCCCCTTACCGCAAAATAGTAAAGACTGTGAACAACAAACCCATGGCCGTCATTACTGAATAGAGAAAAATATGAAAGCATTTCCTCTAATATCAGAACGGGACAAGGATGCCTATTCTCACTACTTCTAATGAATGTAGTGCTTGAGATTTTATCTAGAGCAATCAAATCATGCAAGCAAAAGAAATAAAAGGTATATGAATAGGAAAGAATAATGTCAAATTACCTCTATTTGCAGATGATATAATTCTATACTTAAAAGACCCCAAAGACCTCATCAGAAAAAAAAAAAAAAAAGTTGTTACACTATTAGATAGGTAGCAGTATCCAAAACCAATATAAAGGTATATACCTGTTTAATAAAAGCAGCATACTAGGGATAAAAGCAGGAGAGACACCATAGAATTAAATATCGGACACAAAATAAGCTCATGTATCTAGAGCTCTCTGATTTCTGACAAAGGGGCAATAAACATACATTCAAGAAAAGACAACCTCTTTAATAACTGGCTCTGGGAAAACAGAATATCCACAGGCAGGAGATTGAGACGACATCCCCAACTTTCCCTCTGTATAAAAATCAACTCAATATGTACCAAAGATCTAAATTCCAGGCCTAAAACTTAGGAAGTACTATGAGAAATCATAGAAAATCTCTTCTGGAATAGGCACAGGCAACAGCTTCCTGAGTAGAACACCAATCACTCATAAAGAAAAGACAAAAACTAACTAGTGGGTTTGCATCCCTTTCAAAATCTTCTGCATAGCACAGGAAACAACAGAGTGAAGAGGCGGCCTACAACATGGGAGAGAATCTCTGCCATCTACTCTGCCAATAGAAGATTACTATCCAAAATATATAAAGAACTCAACACAGAAAGAACAAGGAAGCTAATTAATAAATGGCTAAAAAAATCGAACAGATACTTTGCAAAAGATGTCCAGATGGCCAATAATTATTATTTTTTTAATGTTCAGTATCGTTAGCCAGCAGAGGAATACAAATCCAAACTTTCTTGAAATTTCATCTCTTCTCAGTCCTAATAGGTATCATCAAGAATGAAAAAACAATAAATGTTGGCAAAGATGTGGGGAAAAGAAACACTTATACACTGCTGGTGGGAATGGAAATTAGTACAGCCATCGTGGAATCAGCATAGAGTTACCAAAACAGTAAAAACAGAACTACCACATGATTCAGCAATGCTACTCCTTAGTATACTTCAGAAAGAATCAAAAGCATCATACTCTAAAGATTCCTTTATACCTATGTTTATCACAAAACAATTCACAATAGCCAGTTTATGGAGTGAAACTAGGTGCCAATCATCTGATGAAGGGGTGAAGACAATGTAGTACCTAAAAACAATATAAACAAGAATAAAATCATTTCATTTGCTTGAAAATAGATAGACCTGGCCATCTTCCTGTTAAGCACAATGAGCCATATTCAGAAAGACAAGTGGCACAGTTTTCTCTGATGTAGGTAACAAACAAAATGCGGCATAAAAGTAGATGGAAGACTATTAAAGAGAACAAGGACGAGGCTGTACGGGAAGAGAGGAGGAAATGGGAGCAGAGGAGAAGTACATATGATCAGAGTATGTTA
Source organism: Hystrix cristata (assembly GCA_004026905.1). Classification (NCBI taxonomy): domain Eukaryota; kingdom Metazoa; phylum Chordata; class Mammalia; order Rodentia; family Hystricidae; genus Hystrix; species Hystrix cristata. The sequence continues at coordinate 6,583 of PVJO010025564.1, forward strand.
TATGTTCATGGCCAATAATTCTTTTTTAAAAATGCTCAGTGTCTTTAGCCAGCAGCAAATGTAAATCCAAACTTCCTTGAGATTTCATATAATCCCAGGCTGAATAGCTCATATGCTATATGTTCCTATACCTCAATATACCCGTGGGATTCACTAATAAGAAAGAAACACATATGTGTTTTAAAAGTCACGTGATAGAATTCATAACAATAATTCAGTTTGCCCACATATTTCCGTGTCCTTTCCAAATCTGTTTTATTGTTAAATAAGGTAGAAGGAAAAAAATTGAATTGCTGTTGTTCAGTTTTATGTAATGTGTCACTAGACCAACTTCAAAATTTTAAGATTTCCTAGCATTGAAATTCTATATACTATGCTTATGTTTGCTTTTAAATAATGTTAAATACAACAAAATAATAAAACTGTATAGCTACCTTTCTCTAAATTAAATATTTTTTACCATTAATTTGTATAGTTAGAAATCTACTTTATTTCAATACTGCACCCTCTCTTTGACTGAGTGCTCCAGTTTATACAAAACATTAGTGGAAAACTAAATCATAAAAATATACAGGGCATGCAATATAAAGTCAGATGTTTCAAAAACGAATACATAGAAAATAATTTTTATATGAAATGCACTTAGTGTTTCCTGGTTTGAAATAGAGATATCTTTATATTTTTAGATGGTTTCCTTAGCTTGTAAAACACTTGAGTGCGCACGAGAGATAGAATTCTGTGGTTTGTGAGCAGGTATAACGTTGTCAAATTAAAAACATTGGCTAGATATTTTAGGCAGAACATAAAAATTTCTATCACTACTCTATGATACATGAAAAAGTCAGTTACAGCTGGAAATATTTTAAAAGAGTTATGGTTAAAAACTTACTCTTATCAGAAAAAGCTGGCAAAATATTAATAACTTTTAGTATGAGAAGTGATACAGATTTTAAGTCGAGCAAAACCTTGCTAGACAGTATTGATCCATACTTATTGACACTTACTGCTCCCATTATGCTATTTATAGAAATTTTGAGAATCCATTCTATAATACAACATGAATCCAATTATTTATGTATGCAGAAAGATGAATTGATCTGTAAATACACGATATCATTTTAGTAATCTTTTTAAGAATAAAGAGTAAACAAAAGGTAGATGTCTACCAATTGGAAAGCGTATATATATATTTTTTTTTTTGGAAAGCATATTTAAAAAGTAAAATACATTCAGGACAGCAAAATAAAAGAATCAACATGTAGCTGTTATATAGATAAATAAATTAATAAACTATGAGTAATTTTACTTATATGCAACATATTTTAATTAAAAATTCAATTTGTAATTGTCTCAATTTTGGTTGGATAAAATAGATTTGTACATATATGGGCATATAATTGTAGATACATAAAATTTGTTTAGATAATATTTACAATGAAAAATGCTGAAATGTCTTTTCATTAGCACTTGTCAAAATACACCTAGCATCTCTCTTGAGTTACACACAATATGATATCTAACAGTTACTTGAGGTGTTAAATGACTGTGAGACTAGGCTAAAACAGGAAATATAATTAAAATATTTCAAAATTACAGATGAGAATAGGAAACATATGTATTTACAAAATAAAACCCATAAAGCACTCATTAGGTTTTTCTGTGGACTTGCAACTTCTTCCAATTACCTAGATGTGATTACTTACCTGGAATTTGTGTCCTTGCACTTCTGCTCTGCTTTATAGATTTGTCACGTCTGTGATTCCCTAAACTATAAACTATACCAAAATACTTAATTTTTAAGCAAATGAAAATGTGGTACATTTGTCATTAGAAAATTATCTTTACTCTCAAGAATGTAACTATACTTAATGTCTTTATGTGCAGCTACATGTAATTTTTGTCCAAATATGTTTGAATGTCCTTTTACATGTTTTACTATTGAAGTATTTCTCATTGATGATTTTATCTAATTTATTTATTGTTTTGGAGGAAACATCTTTATAATTAAATACCTGGATTCCAATTTATATCCACTTGATGGTATCTTTTTTATAGATTAAATCATTTTGATACACTTGTATCAATATATCTACTATCTGTGGCTTTTAAATTATTCTTTGGTGAACAGTCAGTATAAAAGTTGTAATAGATTTTGAAAATCTCATTAACATGGAGATTATAATATACAGCATGAATTTATTTCTATTTCTTTGATTCAGAGTTTGAACATATTTTCAAATGTGTTGCTAGTACATATTTTCTGTAAAGTACCTGGAAATATATTTTTCCCATGTTATGTGTTAAATTGATGTACGTTTTAATGTTTTTGAACATTGCTTTGAAATTTGAACACATTATGAATATCTTTTCAAGCTTTTGTTTCTTTTGAAAGTGTATTTTTAAGGAAATTTACACATCTTAATGAGTTCAATTCTAATGTATTCTCTAACAGTACAATTTGTATCAAAAAGTGATTACAGACTGAAATATTATAACCAGAGAGCACAGGGCCAAAAGCATAAACACTAAAAAGCCAATTCATATACTTAAAATGAGAGATCATTTACCAGCAACAGGGTGTCATTAAAGAGATTTTTAAACTGCACATATGAAACCTGACTTATGATTTTTCAGCTTTACATTGGTGCTTGAGTGACATGTAATGTTCAGAAATTATACTTCGATTTCTTGTTTACTTTGCTCATTTCTCAGTTTGGTCATACATACTAAGTCACCCCGTGTGATGAGCAGTGCAGTGATAGTGAACCGGAGGTCCTAGCAAGGGACATAACCATGAGGGGAAACAATGGATTCTTTACGGTGTGCACAGCGGATAAGCTACGAGGTGCTGTAGGCCAAATGTATCAAGTGAATTTTCATGTAGGGTAGTTTAAATTTAATACGGATTTGACTGGATCTATCTCCAGCAAAGGTCAAAGGGACGAACTGACGGAGGAAAAGAGGAGGAAGGAGAAGAAAGGGAAGATAAAGAGGACTAAGATGTGTTATGTACATGTTACTAACTCCCAGGATCAATATAATCGTAATGTACTGAAAACATGTGCTGGTTAACAGTTTTAATTTAAAAAAATAAAATAAAAATAATAAGTAAATGTTCTTTACATTTTGGTGAACCCCTAAAAGTTCACCTAAAAATGTAAGTCAAGGAGCATATGTACTTCAGAAATAAACGTAGACCTAACAATCAAGAAAACCAAGAACCAAAAGATACAAGGAATCATGACCTCTATGGATAAAGCTAAATAATGACTGGGTAAATTTTTAGCGACAATTCCCATATAGTATATGCTATTGAAAAACGACAGATCTGTGGGTTTAAACTTTGCATTTTATGTAAACTGAAATGTATTGATCTGTGCTAAAGCACCCTCCATTTATTTTATTTTCCAAGAAGAAATCAATGATCGTGGTGTATTTTATATTTTGGTACTGTAAGCATGAAAGCCAAATTGAGTAGCTACCCACCAAAACGTGAAATCTTTCCAAATTCATAAAGTACAATGAACAAAAACTTTTAAAAATTTTAATGTAAAAGTAAATAGCATAAATAAGTCCACATCTCTTTTAGTATATAGAAGTCTTCATGAGAATTAGATAATTTAAAACTTAATTGTTAATCAACTCCTTATTGATTTCCAAGGTCTAAAAAAGTAGTCCCTGGAAGTAGTTCCACAGCAAATCATCGGATAGTCACAAACAGGATTATAAAGCTCCAGCTCAGTGTTCTGTGGCTGCTTCTTGGCCTCGGCACAGCGATCGGGGGCTGCACAAGCTTCACAGTGGAATAACAAGTTATTCCTAGTACTCAATTCTTTGCATCATTTGATAACTAAAATACTTCAGTCATCAGAGCTGTTGATCCACTTCCATGATACTCACTTCTCTTAAAACATTAGATCAGCTCTGTTTTGTTTATCCGAATTTAAGATTCAAGTCAAGACAAATGGGGTTTATGGCATAACAAACGTTTAGTTATGATCCCTCTTGGGAATCTGAGAATGTTTGCAAAATAAACAACTTTTTCCAAATTCAGCGATGAATGTTATGATTTTTGTCATCATACTGACATAATTATTTCCTCTAAAAAATAAAGTATTTGAAAGTTGCTATATCATGACTACAAATAAATTTTCTAGTGGCCCTAAATAGGTGTGTCTGTAACATATTTATACAATTTATACATATTACAGATTGTTTCTCAAATGTGCAAGGGCACATTTTAGTTCATAATCTTTTCTATTTTCCCCAAGTACTTTAATATGGAAGAATCCCCAAATCAAAATGAAGAATAAACATATTCAACATGTTTTGTTTCATTTTGCTGATTGTTGGTGACATTTTACCATCAATGCAAAAATTCCCAATTTGTGCTTTCCCTGACTCATGATGCTTCTGTCATTCACATCATGTTTCTTATGCCACGTGTCTGTGCTCACCCAGCGCATCATTACGGAGCTAACAGTAAGGTCTCCTCACACAGAATCTTTGTCTCACGGATCTTTCAACTGGAATTCACTGTCACTACATTATAGCACTGTTGCTGCAGTGGTAAGGGGCAGAAAAGGAAATTGCTCTACATTTTTACTGTTAAATTATCATACACTAGTTGGTTAAATAAGTATTTATTTCCTGTAAATTATCTGGCCTCAAGTATTTTCTTCTTTGTTTACTTTTATTACTACTTGTTTGCAATATATAATTATTATATTTATTGTGGGGAGTTGGCCGAGGTACATAGGATATCTTAATTGTTTTTCATCCATTAATTTTCCCATCCCTCCCTGCTCCTTCCAACTCTTTGTCCTCTTCCCATTAGCAAAAGCTATATTTACATCTTTTCTTCTTTTTTTTTTTTTTTCTCTTTTACTTTTCCCCCCCTTGCTTCTGGCTCCCTCCTCCATCTCTTGTTCCCATTCCCAGCTGAAAGGGATTTCTCAATCTTCTTATTATCTATCTTTTATTTTACCCTTTATTTGTATTTTGGGTTTCCTATATAATGGAAACCATGTGGTATTTAAGCTTTGTGTCTGTTTATTGCACTTAATGTTATGATTTCTAGGTGCATCAATTTACCTACAAATGCCTCAAGTGTGTCATTCATTTTGGCAGAGTAGTACTCGGATGTACATACATTTTCTGTACCCAGTCATCTGTTAATGGGCACATAAACTGCTTCCAAGATTTAGCTATTATGAATTGTGCTGCTATAAACCTGGGTATGCACGGATCACTTTAATAAGATTACTTTAACTCTTTTGGGAAAATATTTAGAAGGGAAATAGCTGGATCTAATGCAATTTGTATTCTTAGCTTTTTGAGGAATCTTCATACTGATTTCTATCATGGTTGTATAAGTTTACATTCCCACCAACCATGTAGAAGGGTTCCTTTCGCCCCAGCCTCACCAGCATTTGTTATGCCATCTTACTCCAGAAAGAAGGTCACCATCAAGAAACCAAGTACTGCATTTTCTTCTTGTGACAGGAAGCCAGTTGCAGGCAAGACTTCTTCCAGTTTATTTCCTCCACAGCTTCTTCTCTAAGTAACAGATATCAACTTTTGGCAGAATTTTCTCTATTCCAACTTGGGGGTTGATGGTTTACAATTTGTTCCAAGAAAGGTCGCTGACCTTTTTCTCTAGTTTTGTTTTTTTGTTGTTTTTTTTTTTTTTTTCCTTATTGAGGGGATATGAATGATCATTTACAAAATTTATACACACTAACCTGAAGTTAGAAATCTTATTCTTTTAATGTCTTTAAGATATATCTGTATTAGTTACACATCATTCCTGATAGATAATTTAACAGAATATAAATTTTGAGCTCGCAGATTTTTTAGCATTAAAAAATATTAAACCATTTTTTCTGCAATGTATCGATGATAAATCTGCTGTTATTTAATATGATGTTATTTTATAAGCAGTAAGTGATTTTTGTTGGCTTTTTTCTCCCTTTTTTATCTTTAGTTTTCAGATAGTCCATTGTGATATAGTTTGTTGCCTTTACTTTGGGCTCATTATTTATGAAACATAATTATTTAGCTTCATGAAGACTTTTGTTTGCAAACAATTCAGTTTGCAAACAGAAGGTTTGGGAAAATTGGTTTGCAAACTCTACATTGGATGGCAAATATGACTGCAGCTATCTTCTTCACACAAACAGAAACGTGGTGTCGTTTTCAAAATTATAAAACAAATTAAATTCTTGAACTGATGTACCCCTGTATGTAATTTTAATTTTTAAACCTTCTTTCATTTAACGTTGTTTTCAGTCCTTCGGTTTCTCAATCCCTTTGGGAATACAGATGACAATGTTACAGCTTATGTTATTGGCCTGTTAGATCCCTGTGGCTTTGCACATTCATGCTTTTTAAATTTTCTTTATTTTTTTTAGTAGATTGAATTTTATTAATCTGTCGTCAAGCATAGTGATCCCATCTTTTCTAATTTACTCTACTACTGAGTCCATCAAGCAAGATTTTTCTCATATTATTTCTGTTTTCAGGTCCATAATTTTCAGTTTTTAATTTTTTAATCAAACTAGTTCAGATAACTAGATTCCTATGTACTTGTAAGAAATACGACATAGACATTCCAACTGCCTCTTGTGCAGATTCTATAATGTTTATACCTAGAAAAATCATAAGGCACCATCACAACTCGGACATTGGCATCGGTAAGATTCAAGACACGCACACTTCCTTTAATATCCAGACAAGATTCATAATTTCCCCTTTATACTCAATTTCTTAATATCACTGCCTCTTTTTATACCTCTTTAATTACTAAACTCTTTTCTATAATTTTGTAATTTTCTTTTGTTCTCATCAAGTATGTGATGGATTGGAAATGGCTTTTATATTCTGCAAACATATGCTTGTATGTACGGAGGTTTAACCATTCAATTCCGTAACTTCTCAGAAATATAAAAGAAACAAGTGTTGATTTAGTCAACAAACTAGAATCAGCAAAACTAAAAATCCAACAAATATCTACGGAATTATGCTGATTGGTTTTATTTGCTTGCTATGAATAATAGACAGAAGGCTTTTCTTAATTTTTTTTTTTTAACTTTTGCTGTTTATACTTATTGGCATTTCTGGGTACAATAAACTTCATTACCAAATGTGAGTGCTATAAAGCTACTAGGGGAATCTATAACTTGCCACCACACTGCTGATAAGTCGCACGAGGTCTAGCTGGTTGGCTCACTTGTCTCCAAATTTTAATGTTTTCATATGTTAGCTTTTTGTACAATGCCAACAACTTTTTGTTCTTCGGTACAATTTTCTACATATTATTTGCCTCATGAAAATGTGCAGGAAATTTTTTGGAGCATTTTTATGATGTATGATTTAAAATTCTTATCTAATGACACCTGTATCATTTGCTTCTTGGTATTGATGTCAGTTTATTATCTTTCTTTTTCAAATCAAAGTTTATCTGCTTCTTCATAAACCAAATTATTTTCCATTGTACCTTGCAAATTTTGGTTATTATGTTAGCAGAATCCTGATCTTATCTAAATTATCTCTTTTATCTGGCAGCCACCTTATTTAGGTTCAGTATGTGGGTTCCACTCAGTTTTGTAATCTGTTGCAACAATACTACAATTTTTTTTCTTCCCCTGGCAATGCCATTCTTCTATGCTTCATTTGTTTGGTGTTCCAAGGACGCCTGTTCAATTAAATCCCCAGCCCACCCACTGTTAAAAAGAAAAGAATCACTGGGCCTCCAGGTGGCAATGGCAGCCTTTGGTGCGAGGCTGTCAGCGCCCCGTGAGCTCGTGTCTCCTCCTGCCCCCTGGTCCGGAGGGCGGGATGTTTCTCCGCTGCCCATGCTGGGGGCAGACTGTGCAGTCTCCTGGTCTCCTGGAGAAGGACAGAGATGACTCACTGCCACTTTGCTGCTACATTTGCTCATAGACTGATCTAGCCACTGGGTTTCCGCTATGGAGTGGACCGGAGGATGGCCAAGCTCTTCTGCGGCTGGCGGGTCAGATTGCCCAGTGGTGTCCTGAGTTGAGCAGTGGCCGGTAGGCATTCGGTGTTTGCTGCTTCGCTGCTACCGGTGGATCAGACCATCAAGAGAAGGCAGCCAGGGCTGAAGTTGTAATTGGGCCCCTCAGCGAAGACTCTGTTGGACTTCTGCTTTTCATGTCCTTTAGCCAGAGGGAAAAGGCTTCTCTTACTTATTTCTTTCATTGTTATTATTGTTTTGCTTATATCTCTTGGTGTGTAGTGTTGAACAGTTCTCCATTTTTGCAGTCCAGAGCTATGTAGGAGCTAACAGGAAAACCCGGGAAATTTATAGCATTGTACCAGGTTACTGAAGTCCTAAGATCTAATCGGTCTGCCAGCTTTCAGAAGGTTTGTTTTGTCTTATCATTGTCCATTTCATAATTTTCTAGCTATTTAATTTTAGTACTTGAGGGGGGTGGTAAATGGGGAAAACATATGCCATCTTGTCCAGTACCCGGCATGGGCCAAAACCTGTTTTGATACATCTTTGTGGATAACATACCTTCCATTTTTACAAAGTATTTGTTTTGATCTTCTGTATTTTTCTTCCTCTTATTTCACATAGGTAGAATCTGTATTATCTAAAGTTGATGGCTTCGTGCTGTGAAAAAAGACATTCTGAAGAGCAAGAGCTCTTTTACTCTCAATATTCCCCTGATTATTTGCAACTCCTGTGTTTGAGACCAGCTCCCTTGGGCTGGGATTATGTGCTGTGCTGCAATGAGGGCCTCCTCCATTTTCAGTCTGTTGTTTTAGAGATAAGGCAGCCACTTTTTAAAAGACTGGAAAGTGTGAAGAGAAGTTATAATTTATTTAGTAGATTGCTTTAATCTGCCCAGGCTGTTACAATAAAATACGATATACCGGCTTGCTTAAGCAAAGACATCTGTTTCTCGCCGTTCTCACAGTGGCTCGGGGATCTAAGTGCTAGCACAAGCAGGTTCTTGGTTTGCAAATGGCTGTCTTCTGGCTGTGTCATCCCATGAGGAAGACCCAAGTGAGAGGGAGACAGGGAGGGAGAGAGAGATATCTGTAAAAGCACCAATCACATTATAAAGCTTCCTTTCACTCATGTGACCTAGAATACTAATTACTTGCCAAAAGTCCCCATCAAATACACATCACATTGAGGTTCATGGCTTTGACCTCTACATTTGTGGTGGGAGGGGCATAATTTAATGCATAGCACATATTAACATACAGGTGTACTACAGTTAGAAACAAAGGAGCTGAGTGAGCCACTCCCTTCCCCAAAAGCTCAACTATAAACATGAACATTTTAAGGATGATCTATACTTCCACCTTCTTAGAGGAAACACAAAACATAATCACAAAATGCCTAAAAGATCGCCCCACCATAGCGGACAGGGTTGATGCCAGGAAGAAACTCAGTGCGAGGCACCTAGAAGTCAAAGATGGCCGCCCTTTAAATTCAAGGAGGCTGAGTTAGCACGGGGCCATTCCCTTTTTGCTTTTTGCTTGTGCACCTTTTGGCCCTTTGGCCTTTCCCTCCTACCCTTTCGGTCCTTCGTACACCTTTCCTTTTCCCTCCTCCTGGCTGCTACCTTCCTGGAGTTCTCTAATAAATGTAGCTATCTACTATGGAGTGTGAGCTTGGCAATTCTTTCCTCATCATACACAAGACCTGGACTATTTTTGATCCACTCAACTGTAAAAGGTATGTGTGTGTGTGTGTGTGTGTGTGTGTGTGTGTGTGTGTGTGTATTTCATTTTGTTTTGTTTTAAAAGCTTCCTTTTTTCAGGAGAATGATGACTATCTTAAAATTTCATTTCTACTCTTTAGGAAATAGGATCAGGGAGAGAAAAACACATACTTTGGCCAGGAGTGACAATTTTAGCTGTAGTTTCATTCCTCCCTGCAATAGCAGACTCTATTCCAAGCTAAAGGAGCCTGTTGTATCTTGGCTATTTAAATTTCATACAGTTTTTCCTTCAAACTAGGCAACATAAATGAAGTGCTGAGAGATTTCCTCTAACTGGTCCTAACAGTGTTGTGCTCTCACGAACAAGAAAACATTTCTGGGCCCTAAGAGTGTCTGTTTTGTTTTTGGCAAGTATAATTATGTTATTCTGAATTTTTATGATATTTATCTGAACCTTTCCTTATAGTACACATACTGATTTATATCTAAAATGTGATTTTCTGTTCTTGTTTGGTATCAGGATGATTATTGCTTTGTAAACTTGTACAAATAGTGTGATGTGACATTGAACACTTACTTTGTAACATGTATTTATGGATATATTTTCTCTCGCCATTAATCTATAATGTTAAAATGATAAAAAAAAGCGATTCTTTGGACAAGACATACAATAATTAAGCAGGTAGAGTGCATATTATATTTACAATGTTTGTGAACACTATTCAGACTAAGATGATAAAAATGGAATTTTTTTTTTTTTTTAATGAGTATGATGTGGAAAGGACTCTCTAGGTAGACGATGTTTGAGGAGAAGTTATGTAATAAGCTTGGGAAGAATGTTGGGGGGATCGTGGGTGGTGGTTACAGTGTGGAGTATCGTGCTAAAAAGACTGGATTCTGTGGCAGGACCAACATGACGGTCAGTGGGATAAGACACCGGACCGTTCAAGAGAAACACATTGTCAAATGTGTCCAGGAACAGAGCATTTAGAGCTACATAGGCCATTTGAAGATATTTATTAATTTTACAAGTAATCCCGATGTACTTATTTTGTATAGTTTTATACTATATATGTTATATGAGTTGCCTTAAAATATTCCTGAAAGAAGGTAGAATATTTTTTTAAAAGGGGAACCCCAAGCTAAGTCATTATTTAAAATATAAACAAATTATTTTTATCTTCCCTTGAGTTTCTCTACAAGACTGACTTTTCTCTGAAGAGAGTTTTGTCATGTTTCAGTGATTACTACACAGACAATGTGCATGGTCACTAGAGTAAAATTAAGAGATTTTGAATATCAATATATACTAATACAAATTTAAGAAATTTTACTATTAATTGAATGCTTTGATAGATGAAATAGAAAGAAGATAATATCTAACCCTGCAGAATATTCTAGAACTAGTGTGTGTATTTCTAGCAGTATGGTTTGAACCACTGTTGAAAATAAATATAAATGCAAAATAAATATTAAAAAAGAACTTTGAAAGTGCACCCATGAACTGGCAAAAATAGTAAAGACTACCAAGGCCAAAATAGAAAAGAAAGCTATAACTCAGATATATAAAATAAGCCATGAAGCTGAAGCTCACCTTGAAGGCATTTGTCAAATTTAGTCGGGTCATGAATTGTTTTCATGCTGTTCCAAGCCTTGGGGGCTGGCAGACAAAGGTTATGCCCATGCACAGTGGGGTCGCTAATGCTAAACCCTGAAACCCTGAGACTCCAAAGACTATTTCCTTGTAAATTTGAGTTAATTCCTCACATAAATCCCTGATCTCTATTCTCCCACTATCACTGCATTCCTAGAATTCTAGCTTTTTCACTGACTGTTAAACAAACAAACAAACAAAAGAGAAGTTGGAAAAATCATAAGAAATCTTTAACACCAACAAGAAAACAGTGGTATTTTTACTCTAAATTCTGTACTATGTGATCTAGAAAAGAAATGGCAGCAGGATGTTTAATATAATCCCAGAATGACAACCTTAATTTCTTGGTAGAAGCAAATACAAATCAGTTTTGGAAGAAAGTATGCTTAACCTAGTCCTCAAGGACAAAAATCAATTTATAAGTAAGTAAAGTAACTAACCTAAATAATTTCTGTATTCAGAGTCTTATAAACCAACAAAAATAGCTATAACTAAAAGCCTTATTTTCTTTTATATATAAATTCATAAATCCATTATCACAGTGAGACAACATATTATATCCCTTCGTAGTCAGCTCCAACTAGCTAAATAGACAAAAAAGCACAAAAAATGAGAGAATATCACAAATTTAAAAAATTATATTCAAATTCAAATCTCTAATTAAAATGTTCAGTGCAACTATTAAAAGAGAAACATATAAACATTTATGACAATTATCTGAGCAGTGTTTAGGATTATGATACCTCACACACTCCTTCCATATCATATTATCTGTTTGATAGTAATAAAAATGAAAAATTGTGTACATTATAGATTACCCTTATCAACTAAGAATCCAGTAGAAAATCATAATAAAAGTTTAAAAATGTTATGATTAAACATTTTTGAAAATATTGCATATTTCCATTTTTCAGAAACAGAAAAATAATCAAGCATATGTGGTTTTAAATTCTTGCATTCAACCAAAGAAGAAAGGCTAAAATGTAGTCATCGAAAGTATCCATAAATCAGTAAAGATCACGATGCAATAAATTTCTTAGATTAAAGCAAAGAAGCCTTGAACGTCTGGCCTCTGCTTCTCAGTCCATGCTTGGTTGATGGCGAGCTTCCTGCCAGAGTGGCTCCAGAATTCCCTCTGTCCGGTGCCCTCTGCCTCCAGCCAAGGGGCGGGGTAAGTAAGCACTAAGGAAACATAGTCTTCGCTAACTGAGCTGACCTCAAAGAACCCAGAAATATTTGTTCACATGTAAATCAGTCAGACGTGTTTGGTACTCAGCTGCGCTGTACGTGGAAGCTTTGTTTGCCACCATGGACACATTCTATGAATCCAAGGGTTATTTATTTATTTTTTTTCCCTGAATACAGAGTCAAATTGGAGAAAGACAAGATTCATAGAGTACTGATGCTTATATTATAAACTCTGAGTAGCTATAGAAATAATTTGGAAGCTGGGGCAGAGAGAAGTTTTCCATGGTACATGACAGGTGGAGACTCGGATGGGCCACTGTGCTGCGATGCAGCAGGAGTGTACTTTACCTGCAAGCCAAGGTCCTGAGGAATCAGGGACCTGTTCAATGAATTACTGGCGGTGGAAAAGATCTAACAATGTCCTGTTGAATTTTCAAGATTACTATATATTAAAATCATAGAAGAAGAAAAACAGTGATGTTTACATTGTTGTGTATTTGGGGCTTGTTTTCAGTGTATGGTGTTAAATCAGTTGTCTGTCCATATGGGCAAAAATAAACAAAATTAAGCAAGAGCAAAAAAAGACACTGTCTCCGACATTACTGAATATGAAAAAATTTGACTTTATCAAAACCAAGCTGACTAAAGAAAGCAAACCAGTGAAATTTTTAAGAAATATTTTTGGTATTATATTCACCCTCTAGAACTGAGGGTACATTAGTTCATTTCCGTTTGTATTAACGTACATTTGCAGAACATTATGATTACTTTCCCTGTGAGGTGTTGGCACATGTATATAACACAGTTCCATTTCTGTCTCATCCCTTTCCCTCTTCTCTCTCCTCCTCTTCATCTCTTGATCCCTTTCCCATTCGTTAAAAAGATCTGTCTCCTTACTTCCTATTATCTGGCTTTTATTTAGCTTATTTGTATTTTGGGTTTTTTTTTTTTACAAGAAAAACTATGTGGTATTCATGCTTATGCATCTGATTTATTTCACTTAACACTATGGTCTCAAATACATTCATTTTTCTGCAAATGACTCAAGTTTATCCTTCTTCATAACAGAGAAGTTTCTCCTTTATGTATAAATACACATTCTTCAGCCATCTACCGATGGACACACAGGCCACTTCCAAGATTTAGCTAATATGGATTGTACTGCTATAAACATGGATATACTATACTTGTATTATGATAATATGCTGGTGTTAACTCTAGGAATTGTTATCTGGGAAGTTTTATTTAGGTACCTATGAAGATACCTAGAAGGTGGATTAAGGTACACTATTTTAAAAAGACCTATAAAACTAGACAAAAAACAATGAAACAATGATGATAATACTATCTTATCTTTAGGATTACTAGTCTTCAGGGGAAATTTTTAAAGGAATAGAAAAACAGACATAGAAGTAATGCATCTGTGACATATAATTATATTCTATTTGTAAGATGTCCAGTAGAATGGATAAATCAATTTGTGGCAATCAGAAGTGATACAGTCTACATCAGTGAAAATGAAATAATTACTGCTGCGTATGTTTTAATCCTTAATAAAAAGTCTAAAAGAATGTAGGTAGACACAAATTAATGCACTGTGTATGGATTTAGGTGCGTACAATTCAAAATCAGGAAAAAATAAATACTCATGTACCAATCCAGTACGTTATTTGCTTCTCTAGAGGAAAATAATAATGATTTACAGCAATGATATTTGAGGGTGTTGATTCTATTTTATTCCTTAATCTGGATTGTGTACCAAGGATAATAATTTCTTGTCTCGCACATTTCTGTTCTATTTTCATATATGTATCTAACAATAAAATGTGAATGATCTGCTTTATGCAATTGAAAAATAGTGTTAGTATATGGCCACAGGCAACTTTTGATTACTATCTCATATTCAGAAATAAAAAAAAATCATTTGTTAATCTCCATTACTGTAACCATGTGAAAATCCCTGGCCCAATACACTCATGTGTCATATAATAATGGGACATTAGAGAGTTGTGTTGTTATACACTTTGATCATTGTGAGAACATCATAGAGTGTAGTTACATGAAGTAAAATTGCTACGATGTCACAAGTCAGTATAGCTTTGTGAGTCCACTGAATTATACGCCATGTGTTATTGCCTGAAACATCATTGTGTAGAGCACAACTGGACTTCCATTAACTAAATGCAGAGGTATATGTTTTATGCTTTATGAAGGACAAGACAATGTATGCAAAGCAAAACGTTTCTCCTAATGTACACAAAGCAAACACTGATATTCAGAATAAATTTGTAATTTGTATCACATGCTTACCTCTAAAACAAAATATGTGGTAGCAGGGGAAAATGAAATGACTGGTTTCACATAGCACTAGATCTGAGTATATAATCATCTTCAATAAAATCACTTGGTGCTTTGATACAAATAGAGACTGGTTGGGAATGAGTGGCAGAATGCAAAGTTTCCAGAATTCAATTAAAGATGTTCCATGTTGAAATTATAAGAAAATGAATTGCCTCTATATCATGATAACTATAGTCTCAAACCCGGAATACACCAATAATGATTATTTTAATGTATTTCATACTATGATCTCACCTATTTAAAAAGGAGATTCTAAGTATGCATAGAAAGGAAAACAGACTAAATAGACACATGCTAGAAATAATTCCACTGTGCTCTTAAATGATTCTCAGAAAATATACTGCAGTAGTTATCCATGCATGTGTATTTATCCATGCACTATGTTATTAAATAGAAACTCTTGCTATGGAAAAATTAAATGTGAGGTTAACAAAGTTAATTCACTTAGAGAGCATTTAGCTCTTCTGAATTACTGTGAGACTCAATACTTGGTGGAAAAAGTAAGCGCATCAGAGGCATTAATGAACTGGGTGTAACTAAGCTATCTTTTCACAATACAAAGTACTTCTAATTTACTGTGGTCTTCAGGAATTAACTAGGAGTCACAGTCTGAGTAAACAGGCAAGAAAAAACTGGTCATGTTATTAAATTGAAGAATCCAGCTCTTTTAAGTCATTGTTATAGATGATATAAGAAAATAATGTTCAAAATAGTCTTTTAAGAATGTGCATAATACATTTTTTTTTTTTTTTTTTTTTTTTTTTGGTGCCGGGGATCGAACTCAGGGCCTTGTGATTGCGAGGCAAGCACTCTAATCACTGAGCTAAATCCCAGCCCCTTGCATAATACATGTTTAAATACAGTTTTTATATTTAAAACATCATTAGGGCAGCAAATATGAACCATCATTACCCAATTTGCACAAAATATAGGAGCCTAGAATAGAAGCCTATGGGCTTCCTAAAACAATGCTAATTGTGTCCAGCTTTATTGATATATAATTTGTGAAATTATCTATTTTAAGATCTACATAGTGATGATTTGATACACATATAAATTGTGAAAT